>OX422201.1:6240126-6302890 GCA_949130485.1 Agelas oroides | reverse complement strand
ATGAAGTGGCAGTCATGAAGTGCTAGGACTTATTTCTAACTAATACAACTGAATACTTCTCAAGAAGTGAAGGATAGGACCCTTTCATGGTATAGTGGGCTTTGTCCCAAAGACTTTCATCCCTCGCTACCAAATTCCTTTAACCGTGGGTCATAAGTTGATTCCAGGGCTTCCTCCCTCTGTAAAGTAACTTCCTGCACCCTAAACCCTTTGAGGTAAAATTGCTAAGAAGCTGTGCATGCAAACATACTCCCTCTTAGCATCAATCTATATATAAGTTGTAGAACTCTTTGAGTTCTATCGATGTTTATTAGTGTATGTAAACACATTCCATTTGTTAGAGTCGTACATTGTTGCCTAGCTACGGTATGTGTGGGCAGAGGATCATTAATGGTACTTTCTAATTAAAGGTAAATAATTTGGAATGTGTTACATTGCAATGTGGTGCGTACGTAGTAATCCTGCTACGGTATGTGTGGGCAGAGGATCATTAATGGTACTTTCTAATTAAAGGTAAATAATTTGGAATGTGTTACATTGCAATGTGGTGCGTACGTAGTAATCCTGCTACAGTATGTGTGGGCAGAGGATCATTAATGGTACTCTCTAATTAAAGGTAAATAATTTGGAATGTGTTACATTGCAATGTGGTGCGTATCAAGTAACCCTGCTACGGTATGTGTGGGCAGAGGATCATTAATGGTACTCTCTAATTAAAGGATTGTGATACAGTAAGTGAAACGGTAAGGGAAGGACCCAAACTGCTTATGCAAGTGTTACTAACTTAAGTGGGTACACTCAGCAATGTGAAGGTTAACTAGCTGTGACTTGAGCTGTGACTTGATCTGTGTGTGTAGACTGTACTTCCTATTTGAGTTCACTGCTACTTCCAGTCCAGGTGCATACACGCCCTTCCTCTACCTCCTCTCACTCCTCCCACCTCTTCCTGCTCATGTGCATGCACACACACACACACACACACACACGCAGTACTTGGTCTCCCTCCCTCCGGAGATCTCCGAGTCCAATCTTGTTCTCAGCTTCTTCAATACATGGCCTGATGACACTCTGCAACGTCCAGAGTAAGCTGGTGGGATACATTACACCTGTTCCAATTGCACATTATGATGTAATGGGACCAGTAGACCAACAGCCGGCTCAATTGCATCATTACTATGTAATGGGACCAGTAGACCAACAGCCGGCTCAATTGCATCATTATGATGTAATGGGACCAGTAGACCAACAGCCGGCCCAATTGCATCATTATGATGTAATGGGACCAGTAGACCAACAGCCGGCCCAATTGCATCATTATGATGTAATGGGACCAGTAGACCAACAGCCGGCTCAATTGCATCATTACTATGTAATGGGACCAGTAGACCAACAGCCGGCTCAATTGCACAATATAATAGAAGCAGTCGACCACAGGCAAAATTATAACTGTGGAGAGATTGAATAAGACTAACTGACAGCGAGAAATTATTCCCGCCTAAATGTGCTATGCTGAGAAATTGGCACTGTGTAAATTTGTGCCACACACTTATCAATTTTGTGCGACCACAGTGGGGGGTTTAAATTAGGTATTCCAGACGTTCAAACCTTCTAAGCTCCAACCATTGGCGGTGAGGAATAAGTCCATACACAGAAAGAATGGTCCTGGCATGTGAGATTTTCTTTCCGTTCTGACTCCACCCATCCCAAACCACAAGTTTCAAATGAAGGACTTGTCTGTTTTGACTAAGTATGGTGCTGGTTTTGTAACCATAGCGATACACTCCCACTGGGCCAAGGGTTTCACCCAGCCATTTCCTTGTATAGTGTGTTGAGGGAGAGAGACAGCTGTACGGCTTTTTCCTGCTGACATGAGGCACTTTCAGATGTGGGTTGTGAGTGTGTTTTGACTGGGAAAGATGGTGTGGCTGATATCATACACAAACTAGTAATGCACGATATAAGTGGGCGCTCTTTTGAACACAAGTGTTGCCAAACTTTTACCTTGTCCTTCTCATTCCCTCCCTCTCTTCTCCTACCCTTCTCTCTCCTTCCCCTCCTCTCTCCTTCTCTTTCTCCCCCTTCTCTCTCCTTCTCTTCCCTCTCCTCCTCTCTCCTCCTCTCTCCTTCCTTTCTCTCTCCTTCTCTCTCCTCCTCCTCCTCCTTCTCCCTCCTTATCTTCTCTCCTCTCCCTCAGCATTACTTCTCCCACCTCTGCCAAGGGTCGTGCAGCCAGTGATCCTCCTCCAGCTGTTCCCCCACTCCCCCCCTCCTCCCCCACCACATCCAACACATCTGCATTAACCTCATCCTGCTCTGGTGAGCTAATAGTACCACACTCACCTGTTGCCTAGCAACAGTGGTAGAATGGCGCATTGCTGATGTACGTACCAGTGTGTGTGTGTGTGTGTGTGTGTGTGTGCATGTGTGTGCATGTGAGTGTAGGTAGGTACGTGTAACCTGCAACATATAATACATTCCACATGTGTGTTACGGTTTGCTAATAGGGTTAATGAGCTGAAATGCATTCTCTTGTGTGTGGCAATGCACTACAAAAGGGAAGTGAACTAATTTGCTGTCGTTAGACCCAGGACATGTATAAACACGTCCCACGGGTTTTGAATCTCGGTGCAGTTCAGGAACTGTGGTCATGAATATGCTTAACTATAATCAGTAATGCATGAATATTGGTGGTGATTTGCTGTATAAGGCATGCGTATAGCGTACCTGACACTCTCACATGCAAACATTATAAACTCGGTATTTTTTCCCACGTGAATGATTTCAGGGGTAGAAAGAAGGTATATTGGTAGGACTTAATTGTGCGTGGGCATGCTTGGACTCAGAGCAACAAGAAGTACCTGGCGACATACACATACCTGTTGGATATAACCTCATTCCCATACCTGTTGGATATAACCTCATTCCCATACCTGTTGGATATAACCTCATTCCCATACCTGTTGGATATAACCTCATTCCCATGTGGCACTCCTGGGAATGAGGCTATACTGTATGCTTGGGTGTCCTGGGGGCAAGAGCTACTTCATACCATATACAATAGTACCTATTTATTGCCATAGCAACAGCATCTCCCCCATTTCAGAGCCTCTGGGTGGGGCTAATCAAAAAAGGCTTTATCTTGTTGGCCTGGGAACAAGGCTAAGCTAGGTTGGCAACTGAAGACTTACAAAGTGTGCCCATTGTGTCAATAATGGTGTTATCTCTTGCAAACTTGGCAGGATGTGTGTGTGGGCGGGACAGAAATCATACATGGGCACTGTAGACCACATATAGGCTGTGGTACACACTACACAATTCATTTCAACCAATGCAGCCGTAGCGACAGTTAGTGTAGCCAGCTGCAAGCTGTAGTACTAGCTGTGTGTGTGTGTAAAGTTCTGCTGCAGTTTTCACAGCTAGGACAGATTGTGCTTGTGTTGCAAGTACTGTTTGTGCGGCTGTGTTTGCTAGACTGTGTGTTGTTATGGCTCTTGTGCTTGAGATACCCATGTCCCCTAAAGTGTACCCACGTGAGTGACTTAATTTGTATATAGGTGTGTGTGTGTGTGTGTGTGTGTGTGTGTGTGTGTGTCTGTCTGTCTGTCTGTGTGTGGTATACATGGAGGTGGAGCTACAAGCTAATCATTCAGTCTGAGCTGTACTCAGAATCAGAGTGGTCTAACCAAGGCAAGAGGATTCAATTAGCTTTCTGCAGGAAAAATAATAACATACATGAAATCAAGGACAAGGTACCTTACTAGGTACATGCCGTAAAATTTTCAGGTATCATACCTACCACGAAATGTCAGCTACTATCTATCAGGTATCTTACCTAGAAATGTTAGGTACATATCCTGTAACAGGTATACATGAAACTGTCAGGTGTTGAAATATCATATATATGACTTGTAGCAGGTATGGCTGGAATAACACAGGAAGCTTTGTGGCCCTTTGCATGTAGCTTTGTAGCAAACATATTTGAAGGTCTCAAATACTATGCCCTTCAATTGATTTTTCAGAGATGTTAAAACTCTTGAGCGTACTGCTGGATTAGACCAGGCTATCCCCTATGTCCCAACAAAGACACGGGGGGAGAGATCCTGGGGAGAAGGCTACAGCTGGGTAGCCCCTGGGTATGTGGCTACAGTGACACTTGCAGCCTAATGTACTGAGGCACAATATATGGCCATGGTAGTCTATAGCTATTGCAGTAGCTCGTGCCAAACCAGCCATGAAGCCAAGCATGTCAAAAGATACATTGTTAACCACAGGTTGTTGTTATGGGTATGAGTGGGTGTTCATGGTGATTCCTGGTATGGTTGAAATGCAAAGTTCTTCTTACCTGTCTTCCCTCAACAACCTTAGCTTCATGCTACTGTAGGTTAGACACTGATAAGACATCTCTTTCAGTGGCTTCTCAGTTGGCTTCTGCAGAAATGAACAAGAAGGTTATCTGCTACCAACTTGAGTTTGGAAAACTTTGCCAATGTTTCGACTGAATGCTCACTTTTGCCCTGATGCTCACAGCAGGGTTAGCAATCAGATCTGTCCATCTAAAATATTGGAAGATCAGTTGGCAATTGAAACAGCTTCACGACTCATCACACCCATCTCAGATATAGTCTCATTCCCAAAACTGGAAGTAGGGATGGCCTGGGAACAAGGCCATCTCAGGAATACATATACACATGAACAATTAATGAACCACATCTCCCTTAAAAAATAGGCCTAGATGTTATGTAAAGTTACCCATTGCGCAGGACGTGTTTCAGCCATTACCAGGCCTCATCAGCTGCTCTGGAGTGACCGGGAGATGGGGACTGCTATCTTGTGCGCAAAATGCAGTCAGGTGGCTGGCCTTATCAAAAAGGTCGGTAGAAGCTCTTCAAAAGCATCGTCTCTTCGTGCAGCTGTTTTAAACTACTGCGTTCTTTTTGGAGTACAGTTTCTAAAGGAATGTGCTTAACTTCTCAACTGCACATTCCTTGCAGTAAGTTTGTTGGAACCCCCTCGTGTGGTAGCTAGCTTTGTTCTCCAGCTCTGCAGCACAAGGATCAAGGTTGTGCAGAAGAGCCCGGAGGCGAGACTACCTAGCTGTGAATGGAAGGTCCTCATTCCCAGCCTCAGCATTGCTGGGGTGTGAATAGTCTTGGAACCAGACCCTCACACACAGTGAGAATCTGGTTCCGAGACTAGGGTGTGAGAGGCTGGGAGCCAGGCTAAAGGTCCATGACTAACCAGACAGCTGTATTTCTGTTGGTAATCTATATTGGTCCATTTTGGGCAGCTGTTGTGCCCACCCTAACTTGGGGATGGGCCAAGCTGGCAGTAAATTAGTCAGGTGATTTAACATTAGTCATGTTTTAATTAGTCTGATGTTGATTTAATTTGTCTCTGTGTTGGTGAAGATCTGGCTGTGATTAGATTGTCTTTGAGAGTTATTGTTCAATATGGTGAGAGTCTACTTGCACTGTGCCAATGGAACATATCAAACAATGTGAAAAAATGCGTTATTTGGTTCCTTATCTCTCCACTTGCTCAAACGTTTCACAGTGTGTGTGTGTGTGTGTGTGTGTGTGTGTGTAGGATTGTTACACCAAAGTGATCAGGGTATGAACATCCACTCTCCTCCCTCCTCCACTCTCCTCCATCCTCCACTCTCCTCCCTCCTCCACTCTCCTCCCTCCTCCACTCTCCTCCCTCCTCCACTCTCCTCCCTCCTCCACTCTCCTCCCTCTCCACTCTCCTCCCTCCTCCACTCTCCTCCCTCCTCCCACTTCTCTCTCATGCAGCATCAGATGCCATCATCAGCCACCCAGATGAGATGGAGAATCTGGAGCAGTATCGTGTCCTCGGAGACTACCAGCGCAAAGACTCCCACCAGGTCAATCTCACCTTTGGGCAGATCGTACACGTCATCGAGAAACACGACACCGGTATGTGAAAGATGTTTGTAGCCATGGCAATTTGGCCATGATTACAGCTGTTTAAAATGGCAGCCAGAATTGTACCCATGACAACCTTAGCTATAGCTAAAACAACACTCTATAAGCAAATTGTGCAGCTTGGCAAAAGCATATTTTACCAAAGGGTCGTGCAGCCAGTGATCCTTGTTCTAGCTTTTAGAATGGGATATTCTCTTTTCTATACATCTTCACTAGCCAGCCATAATACTTGATTCCAGCTGCTGCAATCGTATCAATAAATTCGTGATTACAGTCAAACAGGTCGGGACTGACTGTCAAGTAGTCTAATTGAAACTTAATATCTGAACTTGACCTTATATGTATGACTCTCTCATGTGCATACACACACTCCTCAGCCTCATTCCGAGACCAAATGTCAAAGGCCTGGGAATGAGGCTAATATACTCCTCTGCCCAGGCCTAGTTAGTATGAATAGTATCTACTATACGTCTTCACTAGCCAGCCATAATACTTGATTCCAGCTGCTGCAATCAACAAATACGTGATTACAGTCAGCTATGAATGGCCTGCTGGTCTGATTTTAAACTCCTCCTTCGATCATCTCTATAACAGCACACCTAACAACCAACCTTACACATGATCTTACAGTAGTGTCATTCTAATAGCCTTGTTCCCAGGCTCCTCCGCTCTAGAACATGAACATTGAAGTTGTGCAGGCGGAGAGAGTCTGGTATTTTTTCTCACGTGAGCAGCGTCAAGGGTAGAAAGAGGTAGAAAGACCTTAATTGCACGTGGGTGTACCCGAAGACTCAGAACAGGGAAAAGAGCAAAGGTATTGGCAACTTACTACACGTATCTAGCTATCGGGGAGCGAATATCATACACACTGAGCATTGAACGCAAATTTTGTTGAACAACACTCAAAACGTTGCCTTTCTGTTCTGAAAGCTCTGGTCCTATTTCGATTACGTCATGATCACGTGAGAAAATATACCAGGCTCTCCACGCGTGTACATTTCGCGTTCCGGGGGAGCCTGGGAACGAGGCTATCATTCTACCATATACAAGCTGTGTGTTATTGCATCACATGGCAACCGTACTTTGCCTGTAAAGGGTTAAAGCCCGAGAAATTATCCCAAAACTAGCCATAGAATTGCATGATAGTATTTACACCTAACACTTCCATGTTTGGTAAATTAGCCCGTGGGTTTAAGCTATCCCCCTGAGCAACACCATGGGACAAGCACCACCATAGTTGGAGCTTCCCTGGAGTGAAAAAAGGAAGTTTACGCTATCATGTTTCACTGGTCTGTGCAGCTGGCAGAATCTGTCGTGACCATATATGGTCTTTATAGCATAGCTAGTCTCATTCCCATACCAATAGGTGTGCATGGGAATGGGACTATGTATGCACAGTATGGAGGTCATCTTCAGCAGAGATGGACCAAATGTTTGTTTATTCTACTAACTAGGCCTGTAGCCTCGTTCCCAGGCCTTCCCCTCCGTTTTTATACTGCAAGCAATCAAAAACTGGAGGCGGGAATGGCCTAGGAACGAGGCTAAGGCCTGGGCAGAGGAGTATATCAGCCTCATTCCCAGGCCTTTGACATCGGGCCTTGGAATGAGGCTGAAGACTGTACGTATGTACATGAGAGAGTCATACATATATGGTCAAGTTCAGATATTAAGTTTAAATTAGACTACTTGACAGTCAAGGACCATGTTTCCATGGCAACAATATCTACCACATTGTAAGTGTTATACTTACTGACTTGTTTGCTTTGTGGTGGTAGCCAATTGTCTGTTGACCTGCAGACGTCACTTTTCGGGATATCCTGTGCTGTTTACCCAGTTGTGCCAAAACCAGTTCATGTAAACATCCGAGGTTTCCTTGGTAACTGAGGTCAATTTAAATGGTTTTGACGCAGTTTGTCCTCTGAAGTGAATTCCGGGTCAGTTAAGTCAAAGAAGGGCGAGCCTAAACACTGACGACCCCACCCATGTGATGTGAATGGAACAAACAGCTGCCGGAACTGAATTAGGCAGTCAGTATATATTATCAGGGTAACTTCACAGCGCTGTCATTTGTCAACAAAGCTGTGAAGTTAGTTTGTGCAAGATTTCCAAGTCATAGCTTGAGTTTTGTGTGTGTATTGTGAAGTTGCCAACTACATGCTGTCGGTAGAAACAGAGCAGTTTGTTTCAGCTGCTTCTAGCAGAGTGAAGAGACAGCTGAACTAGCTACTTCTTTGAGCTACTTACTGTTGAGGAGAACAGCCCCTAGTATTCACTCTACCTTCATGCTTGAGTGACTAGAAAATTTCAAGTTTGTATTTTTGATTCAAAGCTAGCCAAGAATCCTTTTCTCTGAGTTATTCATCTCTTGTGTGTATCCATGACGAGTATCCGTCGGCGTAACAGCAAAGTGAAGGTCACCCTGTCGGACTCCTTTGTCTCCATAGGATGGTGGATGGTGATGTCGGATGATGAGCAGGGGTACGCACCAGCCGCTTTTCTGGAGCCCCTGGAGGAGGGCAACAGAGAGGATGTACATCCTGAGGGGGAGACGAGTGAAGGTAGGGTTTGGTGTGGTGTATGTGTGTGGGAGGGTGTGGTGTGGTGTGTGTGTGTGTAGGAGGGTGTGGTGTGTGGGAGGGTGTGGTGTGTGTGGGAGGGTGTGGCATGTGGGAGGGTATGGCATATGGTAATAATTACTCCTCCTCTTCTCCCTCCCCTTTCCTCCTTCCTCTCCACCTCTAACCACCCCCTCCCTTCCTCTCCTCCCTCTCCCCCCTCCCTCCCCCTCCTTTCCGTCCCCTCAGTGTATGAAGCAATGGAGAGCTATGCTCCTCAAAATGATGATGAGGTTGGGTTTAACACAGGGGATAGGATCGAGGTACTCAGCAAGTCCATGGACGGCTGGTGGAAGATTAGGTCTGTGGTGCGTATGTTAGTGTGGGGAGGGAGAGGTGGAAGTGGGGAGGGAGAGGTGGAAGTGGGGAGGGAGAGGTGAAAGTGGGGAGGGAGAGGTGGAAGTGGGGAGGGAGAGGTGGAAGTGGGGAGGGAGAGGTGAAAGTAGGGAGGGAGAGGTGGAAGTGGGGAGGGAGAGGTGGAAGTGGGGAGGGAGAGGTGGAGAGTGGGGTGGAGGGGGGTATTTTGTGTAAGCTATAGGTAGCTGCTGCATGTGTGTTAATGTGTGAGCAAGAAAAATGGCTGAATGTGATTGGTTGATGATGTGTTTCCTTCCAGGTGTAATGGTCGTGTGGGATACTCTCCCTCCACCCTGATCCGCCGGAGGACGCTATCCTCCTCCTCCCCCGGTGGTCTCGAGACAATCTATGAGTCGGAGAAATCTATCTACGAGGGACTCAACATTCACAAACCACCACCAAGAAGGTATGCTCATCCCTCCACACTTCCACTCCTTCCACACCCACATCCTCCTCACATCCCACTTTATACCCACACCCCTCCACACCCACATCCTCCATACATCTCACTAATCTTACACACCACCCTCATACCCACACCCCTCCACACACCACAATGTCATCACACATGACTTTTCAGCATTAGACTGTGTGTGTAGTCAACAAGTGAACTTTGACCTTTGTAACCTCATCTATACAGAAACACTATTGACCGACACAAGATTTACGATGTTCCTCGCCCTGTTAATCCCGTCTCGGTGCAACTACCAGAAAACCCATATGCAGATCCGGCTGAGATCGACAGCGATGAAGAACCAACATACTACCGTATCCCAAAATCTGTCAAAACAGCAACAATAAGCGGTGAGAAAGAAGTGGCGTTGAAGATCAATGGATATGGGCAACCGTCAAAGTCTTTGGAAGATTCTAAAAGCATTTCCTCCAGTTCTGTGGGTCCACTGGGTCACAAGCAACCCCCTCCACCTCTCCAATCCTTTCCACGACAAAACTCTTTGGACCAGCCATACTCCCCTTCTGCCCCTCAGACACTAGTGTACCCCACGCCAGCACAACCTCAGAACAAGCCAGCATACGAAATGGAATCGGGACCAATCTACGAAAATACTGGGGATAGGACTGAGTCTCTTCCAGTGTATGAGAATACACAAGTGAGCCTAAAAAAGTACAAATTCTCACAGAAGTCACCGCCCCTCGTCACTACCACCCCTGGTAATCTACCTGATTATGAGGACATAGATGGAGACGACTCTATCCCTCCCCCTCCCTCTCATCCACCTCACGTCTCTGCCCCCAAGAATCTAGATGACTATATAGACATGGATGGAGAGGACTCCACCCCCCCTCCCTCTCATCCACCTCCTGTCCCAGCTGCCCCCAAGAATCTAGATGATTATATAGACATGGATGGAGATGGCTCCACCCCTCCACCCCACCCCACAGCAGCTATCAATCATGACGACTACGTAGACATAGACGCAGATAACACGTACGTTAACCCTTATGAGCTGCGGCAATCCTCACCCAGTGCCAGAGAGAGCCTGACAAGCCAACCCAGCGAACCTGTCATCAGTAAGTCACACGGCAATCACATGATACTGTCTGCATGTACAACAATCACATGACAATAATTATGCTCATGTCAAGTGTTTGCAATCAATACCACCACGTTTTGTAATCATTCCTCCCTTTCCCTCCCTCCCTCTTTCCCTCCCTCCCTTTCCCTCCCTCACCCTTTCCCTCCCTTCCACTTTCCCTCCCTCCCACTTTCCCTCCCTCCCTTTCCCTCCCTCCCTTTCCCTCCCTCCCTCTTTCCCTCCCTCACCCTTTCCCTCCCTCCCACTTTCCCTCCCTTACCCTTTCTCTCCCTTTCCCTTTCTCTCCCTCTCCCTCCTCCTCTCCTTCCCCCTCCCTCCTCCCCCAGAACCCCCTCCCCTCCCAGCAATGCCCCCTCCCAAACACAAACCAAAGCCCCAGCTCCATACTCAAACGTCTCTCAACTTTGGAGGCACACCAATTCTGGACGGAGAATACATTGAGATGGATCCCATATACTTTGAGCCACCACCTGAGGAGGATGAGGAAGAAAAACCACACCCACTTCCCACATCACCCCTCAAACGTGAGTCACCTGTTGATCTGTTCATTGTTTTTCACTCTAATCCTAACGAAAATTGATACTGTTGTGAATCTCATTATCCTACAGCTTCCTCCAATCAGATTACGACACCAGCTAAAACTAAGGCCTCACGCCCCCTCCCTCCTCCTCCCTACTCCGAACACAGAGGGATGAAACAAAAGTCTACATCCGCCTCTGAAACCATGCCCATGAGAAAATTTACACTCACAAGAACAAAGAGTGTAGAAGATTTCCTTTCTTCCTCGCCTCAAGAACACAACATCGCACGACAACACAGCCCTCCACTGGAACGACGGAAGCAGCAACTCATGACGCAGCTGCCCCAACTGGACGTTGGAAGCAGGATGACTACTGGTTTCACAAAACCAAAGCCAGCAAGAATTTTAGCAGGAAAAACTCGAAAGGTGACACCAGAGAGGACACTTGTCCCTACCACTGACACACCTCGCACAGATCCCCCGTGGATCAAGCCACACCCACCTCCTAGGAGTATCTCTCCGCACCACCCTGTTACGCACACCGTGTCAGAGCCATTTCGATGGAATGAAACTGACGCCCCACAAGTAAAGACTTACATGGCACTGTCCAGCTACACGAGTCAAGCGGCTGGATGCATTAGCTTTTCGGCCGGAGACAAGTGTGTCCTGGTTCAGAGGTCACACGATAATAAATGGTGGCTCGTGAATATTGGTGGAAAGGAGGGGTGGGCCCCTGCTGATTACTGGCAAGAAGATATGAGGGTAGGTTGTCTGTTTTGAAGAGAACAGAGTCAACATCCTCAGCAGTTGTGATGTCAGGTGGCTCTTCTTGTGATTGCTTGTCAGATTTGTTAACTCACTCTCACTCTCTCTCTCTCTCTCCCTCTCTCCTTTCCTCCCTTTGTTCCTTTCTTTCTTTCTTCCTTCCCTCCCTCCCTCCCTCCCTCCCTCCCTCCCTCCCTCCCTCCCTCCCTCCCTCCCTCCCTCCCTCCCTCCCTCCCTCCCTCCCTCCCCCCCTCCTCTTCCTCCAGCCCAGAGTACTTACCAGTGTCCGGCCACCCAATGTTGCTCCCCAGCCCCTGCCAATTGTGCACAAACTTCGCAGTGCAACTGTTGCTACTGATGAATTCAGCTCATCTCTCGATTTCACATCTAGCACTGAGCAAAGTTTGTCAGACTCCTCTAGTTCTGCAAAGAGCCTCAGTGGTAGCTCCGAGGTAGAGAAGAAAGCTCTCTCTGCAAGCATGGAGGACAGAAAACCTCCCCCCAGCTCAAAGCCTGTCGCAGGCAAAGCAAAAGGCCCTCCTCCAGCCAAACCCAAGCCCTTCCCTGGCACAGGTCAGCTCGCAACTCAGTTGTGTGTTCATACACATTTTGTGGTCACATGACCTCAGGTATATGTACATGTGTGTGATCACATGACCTATGTATGTGCATGTGTGGTCACATGACCTCCAGTATATGTACATGTGTATGATCACATGACCTATGTGTGTATGTGCATGTGTGGTCACATGACCCCCAGTATATGTACATGTGTATGATCACATGACCTATGTGTGTATGTGCATGTGTGGTCACATGACCCCCAGTATATGTACATGTGTGTGATCACATGACCTATGTGTATATGGGCATGTGTGGTCACATGATCTCCAGTATATGTACATGTGTATGATCACATGACCTATGTGTGTATGGGCATGTGTGGTCACATGATGCTCTGGTTGTACTATACTTACTAATCACTGCTTCTGTGAATTTCCCTCTCAGGCTCCCCGCTGAAAAAGAAAGATAAACCACGCCCCCCTCCCAAGCCCACTTCTCGTCCCTCCACCTCCCCTACCGGTGAAGAGAAGATGCTCTCCCCTCCTCCCCTCTCCACACTGAAGAAGGGAAACAGCCCCCAGACAAATGGGATGTTTGAAAACTCAACAGAGGAGGGAGATGCTCTGAATGGGACATACTCACTGCTGGCAGACACCAGGACAGCAATACAGACTCCTATTGGTGAGTGAGTGGGTGAGTGGTGAGTGGGTGGGTGGGTGGTGAGTGGGTGGGTGGGTGAGTGAGTGGGTGGGTGGGTGAGTGAGTGAGTGAGTGAGTGAGTGGGTGGGTGGGTGAGTGAGTGAGTGAGTGGGTGGGTGGGTGAGTGAGTGAGTGAGTGAGTGGGTGGGTGGGTGGGTGGGTCTGTGAGTGGCTGTGGGTGTGTGTGTGTGTGTGTGTGTGTGTGTGTGCATGCGTGTGTCACATATCACATTGTGTACATCAAGGTAGGGGGGTATTACTGTTCATATCAGCTAATGTCACATGACGGCAACTGAACATTTCCACGAACAAACCAACTTACTCAATTGCCTGCTACTTAACAGCATTCTTGTTCACGTGTTCCCCCCCATCACCAGATGGCCACATTCCTGAGCTCCAAACCAGTCCAACTTTGGCTAGGCTACTACTGTGTTTGTGTTAGCCATCCTGCCTGTGTATGGCTAGCTAGAACAATTGGATGGCCACAGCACACAATCAAATTCTCCTAACTTGAGTCACTTTGCGTCACGGCCCCCAAGCTCATAAGCACAACTGTAGTGTCTATACTCCCATGCACCAAGCACGCCTAGTTCCGACACAGACTAAACTGAAGGAACTAATGCCCAAAACTAACTCAAAAGTAAACCAACATCGCTCAAGGAAAATATGCAGGTAAGATTTAACCAGCCTCAAACCTAGGCTTTTCGTTCGGGGAACGAGCTGCGAGACAAATCTGGAATGGAGAGCTCGTGTTTGAGGCTAATGAAAACGCATCTTGTTAGCTTGGTGAAAGTAGCCTGGTGTGCACGCTGACGTTGCAGCTAGCTGAGAGCTAACAGACCAATATAATGGAAGATGGCTTGCAACATAACGCTTCACCTCTTAGCTCTAGTGTGTAGCTATCTTCATTGGATGTCGCCACATCCTTCAGTCAAGTTATGCATTCGATTGGGTTAATGTTACTGCTAGCCTCGTTCCCAGCCAACTGTTCACCACTTGGCAGCGACAGACAAAGCTGAGTGGGAGCCTGGGAATGAAGCTAGGCTACTCCATACATGCATGTGTAGGCCATATTGTAACCTCGTTCCCAGCTGGGAAGGGCCTGCAGCCAAATTGTGCATAGCTATAGAGAGCTCTTATTTGGCTTATAATTTCATTAATAGTAGCCACATCCTTCCAAATATGGTATGTGTGTTGCTAATAGTCCTTCAGAACAGGAAGTACTACTGTCTGCACAGCTGGGCATAAAAGCAGCTGCGCTTTCACTCGTTGTGAAATTTTTATTGGAGATGTGTGTGTGTGGTAGTTTTAGTGGAGAAGTTTGTGTGTGACAGACAATATGACTACTTCTAATGTTTCAGAGAAAGCCAGCTGGTTTGTGGGCAAGATGGAGAGAGGACAGGCTGAGCAGTTCCTCATGGAGGTAAGGAGAGGGGGGAGCTAAACTATCATGAAATCATGCTACAGCCATCAAGTTGGCTCTCATTAAGCTTAAGGTGGATTTGCCTTCATCATAGGAAGATGGTTTATTATCACAGTACTAGCTATAGCTGCCACATAGCTAGAGGGACTTTATTAACTCAAACTGGGCCTTACCACACATCTTGGCAGGTGTTGCCAGTGCAAACATGTTCTTAAATTCATCCTTGTTCCCAGGCCTTCCCACCTCCGGTTTGCACAGTACACAAACTGTAAGAGATCAAAACTGGGACTGAGGCTACGTAGCTACATTAGTAAATCCCTGAGTTTGTGAAGTGGTCTATAATTTCAAGCTATATCTCTGGTTCGGTCAGCCTGTCTCAAACATGCAATGCTGAAGGTAGCCAGGAGCCTGTGAAGCCCAATGGCACCCTCATATACTGGTAGAGAAAACTTCTATAGTTGGTGTTCAACCACAGTAGCTTTCTCAATGGTGTGATTCCTGTCAACAAGGCAGGCAGGTTTTTCACCACAGTGCAGTTGGGAGCATACTTGTTAGTACACGCTGCTATGAGTGCATTTCTAGTAGCAAGAGAAAGACCACTGAAAGACTAAGCTAGACACCAGTGTAGAAGAACCATTCTAGTTCTTCATACCTCATAGCTCTATGTATATTGGTCATAATGGCCTCCTAGGCAGTCAGTCCAGTTTGCCTCAAATCTAGGCCTTCCGTTCAAGATTTTGTTTCACAGCTTAGATTTGAGCTAAAATCCAGAACTGAAATCCTGGTTTAAGTCTAACATTACAGAGGCTAAAATGTATCTAGTCTAGTTTGGTTTACACACTTAAAAGAAAGGAGGAGGGAGGAGGAGGAAGAACTTAGTTTTGGTTCAGCTACTTTACTTACAGTAGGACCAGCACTGGTGGCATTAAGTAATGTGCTAACAAGTTGCCTTGGGAGCTGGTCCAGTTGTGTTTCATAACAGAGGCCCCCCCAGGTCTGCCCCTGGCGAACTTACAAGCAGGATGGAGCTCATTTTCAGCTACAGTGTAAATTCTGAAACCTTAGCTGTGGGAATTACTCCAGAAAGTTCAATTTTATGATCCCATTGTGGTTGCATAAGTTACACACCATTGAGTTTCACCTCTCCTCCCTCTTCTCCCCCATCATCCCTCCCTCCTTCTTACCTCCTTCTTCCCTCCTTCCCTCCTCCTCTCCCTCCCTCCTTAATTTTCTTCCTTCTTCCCTCCTCCCCCTATTCCACTTTCTCCTCCTCCTCCTCCTCCCTCCTCCTCCCTCCTCTCTTCTTTAGCATGGCAGACAGAGAGAATTTCTCGTGCGGGAGAGAACAGCCAGAGATGGCTACTACGCACTCTCAATAAGATACCACTACAGGTGTGTGTGTGTGTGTGTGTATGTGTGTGTGTGTGTGTGTGTGTGTGTGTGTGTGTGTGTGTGTGTGTGTGTGTGTGTGTGTACGTGTGTGTGTGTGTGTGTGTGTGTGTGTGTGTGTGTGTGTGTGTGTGTGTGTGTGTGTGTGTGTGTGTGTCACTGGTAACAGCAAGCTACTGGTAGTGTCAATGGAGTACCTGGAGGAAGGATGTGGTTGGCCTACCCAGAAGCACTAGATGATACTACCCTCCATGTAGCCATAGCTTACATCACTGCAGGCTAGCCACTTGATATTAGCAACAGCTGAGTCCCCTGAGGAAGGAAGTACAATACTCATGTTTTGATGGCTGACCTTTTGTGTGAACAGTCAATGAACCACATCTCCTTTACCTATGTAGAGTTCAGTTCCCATTATGTCATGGCTAGTACCGTAGCCTATGGTTGTTTTCAAGAAACTACAGACAAAAGACATTGTACATAACATCAAAACATGTCTTGTCTCCATATGCACACACACATACACACACACACATGCACACCACACACACACGCATGCACACCACACACACACGCCACACACACACACACGCACAACACACACACACACACAGCTGTAAGCATTTCAACATTGACCCTAAAGAAGGCCAGTTCTGTATGGGTGCCCTCACCTTCTCCTCTATTGAAGAAGTCATCCGCCATTACCAACAAAACTCTCTGTTTATCCACGACAACCAGCATGTTACTTTAGGCCAGCCTGTCAAAAAGAGAACTCGACATTCAGTTGAAAAACACTCCATAAATGCCTGATAACATTTTGTTATTTCAACAGATGTTTATTTTATGAGTGTGTATTTTTTTATACGATTCAAATGCTTTTCTAGACAGTATCTCACCCAACTATATTATATATTTTTTCATGATGTGTAAATTTTGTTCCACCTTGCGAACAACTGTTTCAAAAGCTGCTTGATGTTTACATTTTACGTACTGACTTGTTTTTTGTTTATCTGTTTCACAAAGATGCACTTACGATGTTCAGAAAGCCAGAACAGTGTAGACACTAAAATTGAATTTCAATCAGGCTGTTCCGTGCAAAAATTGGTTGGAGTGGGACTGTGTAGGCAGGGGGGTTTTGACATCACGTGATACTTAATTGATTTAGGGGAAGCATAGCAAGTGTGTAGTCTCCTCCTATGTCCTTTTTTCTAGAAATTTTGTTAGTTGGGAATTGTTTTTGATAGAGAGGGAATCTTGGGAAGAGCACCCATCTGTAGGCACGTGCACATAGGGGAGTTCGATCTGGGGACGTGCTCCCCCAGTAAATTTTGTCAGGTGTTCCGATTGAGGTCACATTTGGTGACTTCTGATCAAGTATACATGATGTATATACAAGAGCGCACAATGACATCATTTTTATTGCGGAGCTCCCTCAATAATAATAAAATTAAAAAAACATCATCATGTGCTCTTGATGTATTATCAAAATATAGGAGTGCCTGGGGAAACCCCCCAGTTGAAGTAGGCTGACTTCTGATCGAGGCCCAATCCAACTGTACATGATGCATTATGCAACAGAAAATGCTTTGGGTAATGAATCTTAGGAGCCGGCGGGAATTGAGATTTCTGATGCAAGGTGAGAATGTAACGCTGATACAAAGGCATGATGTCAGTACACAAAATGATAAGTTGATAGTTTATAACAATGATGTCATCTGACTCCCTCGTGAGGGAGGAGTGTGTAAAAGTCCTCTTCCAGCCTGCTCCTCGGCCTTGGCTCCTCACTGTCTACCATTGTCAGCAGCCGGTTGAGACCATTCTCAACTGTGGAAAAGTCTGGCCTGTGAAGGGGAGGTGAAATTAGCCTGTGTTGCCCTTCCTCCACGCACACACGCATGCACGCACGCACGCACACACGCACGCACGCACACACACACACACACACACACACACACACACACACACACACACACACACACACACACACACACACACACACACACACACACACACACACACACACACACACACACACACACACACACACACACACACACTAGGATGAGTGTAAGCAATCAGCAACTGGACAGTTGAAAGGGCTGAGAGAACAAGGCTAATGCACACACACACACCTCTCATCGGCAGTCATTTTGCAGCACTCTGTTGCTAAGTGATAGAATGGTAGTGGACAGTCACTGATCATTTTTCTGAATTCTCCTGCGTCTAGTCCAAAGTTCTGGGGAAATAGAGGAGTGGAGAAGGAAGGCAGAGAGAGAGAGGGAGAGGGAGAGGGAGAGGGAGAGGGAGAGGGAGAGGGAGAGGGAGAGGGAGAGGGAGAGGGAGAGGGAGAGGGAGAGGGAGAGGGAGAGGGAGAGGGAGAGGGAGAGGGAGAGGGGGAGGGAGAGGGAGAGGGAGAGGAGAAGAGGGAGAAGAGAAGAGGGGGGGAGGGAGAATGAGTAAAATATTCAGCTGTCTACTTACAACCAGAACTCAAGGAGATGAAGCTTACTGATAATCTCGGTAGCTGGTCAGGGTCAGCCTTCACCCTTCCTATCATCTGAACAACAGAAGAAAAAGAAACTCTCAATTGAAGGACTCAGAACCGTAGTGGGCTAACTCACCAAAGGGCCACAAAGCTTCCTGTGTTATTGCAGCCATACCTGCTACAGGTCATGTATATGATGTTTCACTACCTGACAGTTTCGTGAATACCTGCCATAGGATATGTACCTAACATTTCTAGGTATGGTACCTGACATTTATTGACAGTAGCTGACATTTCGTGGTAGGTAAGATACCTGAAATTTATTTTGGACATTTTGCAGCATGTACCTAGTAAGGCACCTGACATTGATTGTAGCTGGCATTTCATGGTGTTGTACCTAGGTAAAATACCTATTATTTTTCGTGGCAGAAATTTCTTGTATTGTAGCTAATTGAATCCTCTTGTCTTTGGTTAGACCACTCTGATTCCTAGGCCTTCAATTGTTCCTTCTCCTCCTCCCTCCCTCCCTCTGCCCATCCTTTCTCCTCTCTACACACCTCACACCCTCATCTCTTCCCACTTCCAACCTCCTCTCAGCTACAATACCTCCTCCTCCCTCACCCACTCCCCCACCCTCCTTCCTCACTCTCCTTCCCCACCCTCCTTCCCACACACCTCACACAGCACAATCCCATAAGAGAACACATCTACTTTCTCATCGTAGCTCTCTCCCCGCAGCATCTCTGGAGCCATCCAGTAAGGGGTACCGACCACCGTCATCCTGGGACGAGAGGAAATAAACTATTACTGGAGGTGGCAAAGACTGAACTTCAGGCTAGTGATTGTCTGCTTGTAGAAACTGAATACTCAGATCCAGGTGGCCTGGGAATGAGACTACATGTGCGTCCTTCTGACCTTTTCTTTCTGTCTCGGCAGTCAAGTCTGAACACACGGGCCAGGCCAAAGTCCGCTACAACTGCTGTCATGTCCTGTAGAGGAAGCAGAGGAACTCAAAACATGCATGGCTGTAAACTAGCGTACTGTGAAGTGAAGCAACAGTGTGGCTTTGGATCATGCCAAATGCAAGTGCTGGTTCTGATTCGCAAAAAAATCAGGCTTCATATGTGGAGAGATCTTGCTAAAAAAAAACACATGTATAGCAATTAGCAAATTTCCAGTTAGTACTACAGCAATGTACAGTAATTGCTATACATGTGCATGTTATTTTTTAGCAAGATCTCTTTAAAGTGCTGCATGTGAAGCCTGATGTGGTCATGTGACAGAACTATTCACAGGTGGTACAGAATCAAGTCCAAAGTGGTATGGGAATGGGGATGCCTATGTACCTTTCGTAGGAGACAGTTTTTTGAGGTGAGGTCGCGATGGATGATGCCCTCTTTGTGCAGATAGCTCTGTGGGGAGAAAAGGAGGTCTGACTCAGTTGTACCATGATGCAATCATAGAGTCATAGATGAACACTCCAGCTGTTAGCTGTGTTCCCAGGCTCCCACCAAGCTTCCATTGCTCCTGTACCATACTGAGTGGGGGCTGGGAACGGAAACTAACGGTCCAGCTTCATGCAACTATTGATGTTATTTACTGTATGCGACAGTAGGCACTCGTGAATGTTGATGTGTTGTGCTGAGAGAGCGCGAGTCGGAATTCGGCTGAGGCCTCTAGGCAATGCTGTTCATGTAGCTTGTCTTCCGCTCCTCTGCCAGGGGTCCAAGTGGCTTAGTGGTAAGAGGGTCTGACTAGTATTCAGAAGGTCTTGGGTTTGAACCCCCAAAAACATCAATATTCATTCAACTATCATTAGCTTATGACAGATACGCACCATGCCAGCCGAAATGTCTCTCCCGATCGATATTCTCCTACGCCAAGGAAAAGGCTTGTCCTGTGGAACAGAGAGATTCCTTTAACAGTTACTCATATCTGACTTTGTCCTCAGGCCCCGCCCAGCTGACAGGAGGCTCGTGGGGCCTGAGCTACCTTGGATAGTTCAAGCTGGAACTTACAAAGTTCTTGATAGCTTTACGTAGTGTTCCACCATCCGCATATTCTGCCAGACAACACGGCATGACATAAAGACTCATATCTCATAGCCCCATTCCCAGACTCCTGCTCAGCTTGCAGTATGGAAAAGTGATATAAAGCTTGTCTCGTTCCCAGGCTCTCTCCTGAAGCCTGGGAACGAGGCTGGGCACCAGTCTGGGAGTGGAACTACATAGCTTATAGTTTCATTCCTGGCCTCTTCACCAGGCATTGGAGGAGGAGGAGTTAGCCAGACAGGCCGGCTATTGCTTACCTGTGATCAGAACAAGCAGTTTTCCTTCTCTATAAAGGATCCCAATGAACTGTAAGATGTTTGGATGATGGAGGCGCTTCAACAGCTGCACCTAAAGGTACACACAGTCAACATGAAATAGCAACATGTCTGTTCAGTCTCGTCCCCATGTCACTTCCCATTCAAGGTTGGCCTGGGAATGAGACGGGACTTTGCTTGCCTCTTTGAGGAATGACTTCTTGGCTTCTTCCGTACAGTGCCGCATCTCCTTCATGACCATCACCTGTCGGGTGTACTTGTGTCTCACCTGCAAACATCAAGCAGTAGACATCAGCGTGACAGACACTCCCACAGTCTCCCTCTCTCCTTGTATGCCAGTCAGTACCTGACCACACCCACTATAATTCCATCACATGACTGACCACACCCACTATAATTCCATCACACGACTGACCACACCCACTATAATTCCATCACACGACTGTGACCATACCCACTATAATTCCAGACAGCGGTAGACATGACAGGACCAACTGACACTCCCACAGTCTCCCTCCCTCCTTGTATGCCAGTCAGTACCTGACCATACCCACTATAATTCCATCACGTGACTGTGATCACACCCACTATAATTCCATCACACGACTGACCACACCCACTATAATTCCATCACACGACTGTGACCACACCCACTATAATTCCAGACAGCGGTAGACATGACAGGACCAACTGACACTCCCACAGTCTTCTCCCTCCTTGTATGCGTCAGTACCTGACCACACCAACTATAATTTCATCACATGACTGTGACCACACCCACTATAATTCCATCACATGACTGATCACACCCACTATAATTTCATCACGTCTGACCACACCCACTATAATTTCATCACATGACTGACCACACCCACTGTATTATATCATGTGACTGTGACCACACCCACCTATTACATCATTGTGACACCACATCCATCATATAATTATACCAACCAGTAGTGAGTACTATATAGTTGTTCCTGTTCAAACATCATCAGTCACATGACTACCTAACCATCATTACATCACATGACCACATTGCATCATACTCACCTTGGTGACAGAGCCGTAGAACCCAGAACCTATGACCTCTCCTACCTCCAAATCATTGAGACGAAAGCAGCTGGCAAAAAAATACCCAACAAAGTTGTGACATCATATGATATAATCATAACATAACATCCTGTATAGCCTCATCCCCAGGCCTGGGAACGAGGCTATACAGGATGCCTGCTCATGATATCATGGGACATTATCATGAAACTCCTCTTTCTCTTACTCGGTGTAGTCTGCCTGTCCGTCTAGAGCTGGAATGGACCTTGCACGCCATGCCCGTGGAGACCCACTGGGAGAGCTGTGTGTGTGTGTGTGTGTGTGTGTGTGTGTGTGTGTGTGTGTGTGTGTGTGTGTGTGTGTGTGTGTGTGTGTTGTTGTGTGTGTGTGTGTGTGTGAGAAGACAGGAAGAGAGTCACACATTCAACTGTTACATTTCTTCCTTCACACGTACCCCTGAACAGAACTTGGTCGAAACCGTCTCCTACGAGGTACATCTGTGGTTCTTGGAACAGACTCCTGGGTGCCCCATAACCTCTCACTCCCCACCACACTCTCATGGGGGGATCTTGTCTCCACTGGTCGGCGGGGCACACGGGGCTTACCTTCAGGTTCTCCATCTGCAACCAACCCTGGTTTATGATAATCAGTCCAGAACACTCACCTGCACCTTCACCGGTGGACCTGCTACCAATGTCACCTGGAGGAAGGATGGGATTGTAATAACAATAACCCCCAATGGTACTTACCAGCAGAACATGAGAGCACTGCATCCTCATTACCAGACAGTGCTCACCATTGACCCAGCATTGGATCAGAGTCATATTCTGGGGTGGTATGTATGCACAGTGGAGAATTCCAGAGGAAGATCATCAGTGATTGTGGTTGTAGCTGACAATGGTGAGCTGATCTCACACATGCACCATTTCATATGTATCAATTACCACTGTCAACTGATTGAGATCCTGCTACACTGTCACAATGTTTGAGTAGATTCCATTTTTTAGTTGGGGCTACAGCAGGAGGAGGAGAAGAGGAAAGTGAAGGGTGAAGGGAAGGTGAGGGAAGGAAGGACAGCAGGAGAGGGGAAGGAATGAAGAGGAGGAAAAGAGGAAAGTGAAGGGAAGATGAGGGAAGGAAGGAGAGGGAGCGGATGGAGGAGAAAAGGGAAGAAGAGAGAGGAGAGAGGAGGAGAAAGGGGGGAAGGATCAAGGGGTCAGGATTACATCGTGGAACAAACAAAATACAATGACGGGTGCTACTAAACCTCACAGATGCTCACTGCAAGACCACACACACAGTATTTGGTTACATCACCTTCTGGGAAGCCTCTAAACACAAAGACAGAACACAAGAGTCTTTGAACACACACACATACCATCCCTAATTGCTATTGTACAAGCCATTGCTGCACAAAGAACCAACAAGCTTTGCAAGTCTTTTGACTCAAATACACCTCCACGGACAATTGAGTACTCCTACTACAAGCAGTGAAGTGAGAACACCACACAGAAACCATGGAAACACATGTTTGTTAGTGGCGAAAGCAGTACATGCAGGTATTGTGTAGCGTTGGTGGTTTGTGACTGAAAGTCAACGAGCGTTGCTAAGCTAAAGTTCATACAGGCCTTGACTCTCATAAGCCCACACACACACACACACACACACACACACACACACACACACACACATACCTGCATACACACATGCACACACACACACACACATACCTGCATACACACACACACACACACACATCACATGTCCCATCCATTCACCTCCTTTTGATCCTGGTCAACGATGGGCACACCGTTAATCTCCAGAATGTCGTCTCCCATCCTCAGTGGGCTCGCCATGAGGCTCCGGGGGAGTCTGAGGGAAGGTATGGATGAAGGAGGAGGGGGACAAAGTTAATATCAGTGATTCTCTCTGCCCTTTCTTTCCAGCACACCACACACATAGTTTACTCTCTCTCCCCTCTCCTCCCCTCCCTTCTCCTCCCCTCCCTCCTCACACGTACTTCTCAATCTTGAGAGTGCTTTTCCTGGGCACCTTCTCACCAGGTCTAGGCAGCTGCGGTGTCACAAACCCTGGCACCCCTCCCAACATCCTCCCCCCACCTTCCACCCCTTGAGGACTGGGTACATGACCCTCCAGTCTGAAGGTAGAGAACATTACGTTTACATCAAATGTACATTACATCAAATGTACATTACATCACATTAAATGTACATTACATCATAAGTACGTCAAATGCACATCAAATGTACATTACATCACATCAAATGTACATTACATCAAATGTACATTACATCACATTAAATGTACATTACATCAAATGTACATTACATCACATTAAATGTACATTACATCATAAGTACGTCAAATGCACATCAAATGTACATTACATCACATCAAATGCACTTATAATGTACATTACATCACATTAAATGCACATCATAAGTACATTACATCACATCAAATGCACATCAAATGTACATTACATCACATCATAAGTACATACATATACAAGTACAACACATCACATGCGACATGTGGTGTACACGTTAATTCCTAGTGCCATAGGTTGGTGGGCGGGCTTTCAGCATTGATCAATTGGCAAAATTGAAATTTGGTGAACTTTACTCTACGCTACACTGTTTGGCTCTCCTTGGTGAAATATGCCTGCTGTACGGTACTGCACACACAGTGGTAGAGACAGAAACTGCAGTCAGTGCAAATTAAGGTCAGGTGGACCCACTTTATTCTGTGGCCCAGTTCGTGGTAGCCTTGGAATGTATGTGCTAAACGTCTCTGAATAAGAATAATTACCTGTGTAAGCCTTCACAGAACACGCAACCATACAAATCAGCACCTGCTAGCCCATTGATGAACTGTACACTCCCAAACTAGGTATGTACAGCTATGTGAATTGATCATGAGATCCACCTAACCCCGTTACCAGGCTCTCCCCATGTACAAACAATTGCAAGCGACAGAACGCTAGTCTGGGCCTGGGAAGATCCACCTGTGGTATGCTTGCATGTGGGGAGAGCCTGAGAACTATGATTTCCTCTCCTCTGTCTTCTTAATCCGCCTACCTGAATTTGACTGGCTTTTTATTGACCAGGGGTATCTTGATGAGCTGTATGGCCGAGCGGGAGGGGAATGCAAAGTCTACTTCATCCCCTCCCGCATCAGCTATGTGGCAGCATTCACAACTGTGTGTGTGTGTGTGTGTGTGTGTGTGTGTGTGTGTGTGTGTGTGTGTGTGAGTAAAAGAAGGTAAGAGGTAGAGGGAGGGTTGCAGGAGGGTTAGGTCTCACCAGAGAAGCTGTTCAGTGGAGAGCAGTGTGTATGGATCCTTCTCCCCCAGAGGGGTCCCACACCTGCTACAGACAAAGCACTCGGGGTGGTACATGCGAGTCATACCCACTGTCTGAGGAGAAAGACAACGTTACATGAGATAATGTGATTATGTGACACTGAGACAGCCGCTGCAGCAGATGGCTTTCAGACTAGGTATTGCATTAGCCTACCAGACAGTGAAATTTCTGGTCAAAGCAGTTGTATTCACAAGAAATTGCACACAAGCTTTTCAATTATCAATGATCCATTACTAGCTTTTGGCCTTTGGTATGACATACTAGAGGAATTATGGTTCGCTGTTTACTACAATATATTTTAATGACCCTACAGGTACAGCTTTTACCAGAGTATAAAGCTGAGCCCACCCACTGCAGTCTCATCTCCAGACCTGCAGACTATGATGAGGTTTGGGAATGAGACATTGGCATCATTCCAAGACCCACCTGACTATTACATAATTGACATTACCATCCTGATCCCATACCTACATGTTTGGGAATGAGACATCACCATCACAATCCCATTCCCAGACCTACATGTTTGGGAATGAGACATCCCATGATGATCCCATTCCCAGACCTACGGACTGAGAATGGACACCCACCCACCATGGTGGGTCCGGTGATGTAGTCACTGCATTCCTGGCACTTGTGTGCTGTCCTCTCGTAGTAGTGGTCCCTACAGTAGGGCTGTTCTTCCAGCTGGTAGTAGCTCTCAGGGAGACACTGTTCACAGACAACACACCTGGGAGAGGAAGTGGAGTAGGGAAAGGGAGGGGAGGGAGAGAGGGGGGAGGAGTGGAGGATGGAAAGGGAGGGGAGAGAGAGAGGGGGAAGAGGAGTGGAGGACGGATGGAGTAAAAAGAACGAGAGGAGTGCATAGGGTGACGGCGCATAACATCTCCACTGGCACTCTCATTTAAAGTAACACGCACACATTACAAAAGCTTCACTCCATAAACTGCTAATTTTTGCAACTCACTAAAATGGTTCAGCATTAATGTTATGGATTGGCTATAATACAGGCACAGACAGTAAGGTAAGCTGCAAGTCACGATACCTTAGGAGCTGCAAGTCACGATACCTTAGGAGGTAACACAAGAAGGTATCGTGGCTTGCAGCTAGCCTCGTCCCCAGGAGGGGCCTGGGGATGAGGCTAGGTCGCAGCATGAGCATGGATCTTACATGGTTGCATCAGCCAAGATTTTTGGTGCATTAGTTAACAAGTACATGTACAATGCTAATGCATTAAAACACGCAATGATAAACGTGTTATTGCTAAGTGCATTCCCCGCCAGATGTGGGTGAAGGTATCTCCATCCTTGCATGGACGAGAGGACAGGTGCAAGCGTACCTGAAGCACTCTGCATGCCAGACCTTCCCCATGGCCTCTAGCACCATCTCGGCCTCTGGGAGGAACCCTCCTCCACAGCTGCAACACCGCTCTGAGGAAGAACAGGGGAGAAATACAAACACTCACTCAATAGGGTATCTATGAGTGTGTTGAATAGTCAGTGCTCCTTCTGAAATGCAGCAAGTCAAAGGCGTCTAGTGCAAGGAGTCTGCAACAGGTCATATTCGTGCACGAGATTTTGCAATCTCAAGTATATATCAGGTTTCAAGTCAGTATGAAGAAAATATTTGCGAATACTTCAGGATTTCCGACCGTGGGAGAAAAAGGAACTGCTACAGCACTCTTTAGTCTCGTGCCCAGACCCCTTTCGGAAAAATCGAGAAGGCCTACCCTAACCCTAACCCTTCTCGCTTTTTCCGAAAGGGGTCTGGGCACGAGACTAAAGAGTGCTCCTGGTGAATGCAGTGTACGCACCTGTGCCTGTGGGTCTGCTTTTTCTTCTTGTGGGTGTCAACTGCTCACTGTCCACAGGGACCCTACCCGTCACATCCTCCTCCTTCCCCAACCCCTCCCTGAACACCGGACTAAAAGCACTCATCATCACCGGCTTGTGTAATTTGTCTAATTGTCTCAATGTTTTTTCAGTAAAAACCCCACGGCACAAATGAAAACACCAAGTCCACTTTAACTGCGGCGTGTCAGAGGCAGAACCGAGGCACTGCGCGTTGGTTCCCTCTCCTCAGCATTTCTGTTCTTCACACACGTACAGGCAACGCAGGCTTGTCAACAACCACGCCCATGTTCCGCCTCTTTGCCCATAAGCTAATTAGTAGGTTTGTCCCCATCTTACTAATCGGACGTTTAAATGTCCTTTGAGTTCAGTTAATACTGATATTCATTGAGGAAGACTGCCAGAGCGACTGCTTTGCGACAAAACTTCGCTGAACCATGGCTCTTCTCACACTAGAAAGAAGTTCACCTTCCCCTCACGAATCGGTGAGTCAAGTGATTTTGAAAATGTGTGTGTAGGTCGGGAAATGGGCACTGTGATACGGAACTTAAAAAATAGACGAAGAGAAGACCATTTGACACGATACAGCGCCACATAGGAAAGCAGTGATCGTGAAAACTAAAAAAGGAACGTCGAGCCAGTTGGCTTGGGGCACCAGTTTTCGAGACAAGGTGCCAAATTTTTTCCTGGGACATCTGTACTCCAGCTGTGTTTATAAGTGAGAGTTGTACATATGAATCAGTCCAGAAAATGGTAGACACGGAAAGGCTATTGGACTGGTGGACTTCAGCTAAAGCTACAATTGTGTGTGAAAAATTTTGTGCATTTGGCAAGTTTATAAATGTAGCATGGTACATGAAAGATTTGTATACATGTACATGTAATTTGTGTAAACACAAGACGTGCAGACGTATTTGTCAGTGATACAGTTATCCCTTCCAACATACTCACTTCTATCTGTGCGTATATCAAGTCACTGTGTAACATTAGGATAGAGACATGTATGGGTAGTGTGTGTAGTTACTAACCCAAGATGTGCGATGAATTCCAGAATTTCTGAAAGAACACATGGTTTAGTTTCTCCACATTAGCTCTGCTGACATAATCAGAAGTTCTGTATAACATTAGGTCATGGGGAGATGTGGTTTGTTAATACTTTGACCTCTCTCATATACACAGGATATAGAGGATGTACTGTCCTGCTCCAGTTACGAGGGGTTTGTGGCCCGTGAACACTACGCTATGTGCCTCTCCCCACGGCCACTTGCATCCCTAGGAAGACATGGAGGTAAGAATTAACACACGAGTACAAGTATTATCCACTAACGGCTGCCAAATGATAGCACCACCCAGCAAGCCACACCCTCTCCACTTATGATCTTTGGTGGTCGCTATGCTACAGTGGCTTTGTTTCACTCCTAGACTGCAGCTGTTAGTGACCTAGGAACGTAGCTACTTTGTCCCGTTAATGATTGTCTCTGAAAACAACAGCGGTACGTATAAGATAGGGTTGGGGGTTCTTCCTGTGACTGTTTCCATTGTGGTGTGTGTGTGGGAGACTCCAGCACTCAGTGTATGGTATCCTTGGTGCCAGATCTTTTTCAATGGAGTTAAGGAAACATAGGTAGGATCTGAGATCAGACGGGATTTTGTTTCTGGGATGTTTCGTGCATGGGAGAGCCTAGTGTGTCTCTGACTAAGTTGGAACAAGGTAGGGTATAGGGTCGGATAGAGGTCTGTTTGGGGAGTGCGTGGGAGGACAACAGGGAATATGCGACTTAGAATGAGACTACAAATTAGTTGGGGACGTGCACACTATTATAATGATTGCCGTGGCAACACTTGGTGAGTTGAGATCAAAGGTATAGGTCATAACCAAGGTCACCATGATAATAACACCATTGTTGGCTTCTGTGTGTGTGTGTGTGTGCATGAGGCACCCGCTTGTGTGTGAGAGAGAGAGCAATGCTCTTTCTCCCTTTGTAAGTAGCGGATCTATAAATTGATGGTGAAATCTTAGACCCACTGTGGCATGTAAGCTTGACCAGCCACTGATACACCACGGCTGCCAGCTTGACCAGCCACTGATGTGGGAAATTGTATTACTGTTTTGCATTCTACGGGCTCCAATGCCACGCCTCCATTGTGATGTCAATGGCTGCCGAGTTTGCATCCCATATACGTACCCCCCCCCCCTGTTGTCTCTTAATTAATTGTTTATATCAGTTTATCAAACTTGGCGAAAGATTTGGCTGCAAGTGGCCGCGCCATTGTTCACCTCTTTGAATAGTTAATTTGTGTTTTTCTGTGGTTTCTGCATTGATGTGGTACTTATGAATACGTTTGTTTCTCAAGTGTGGTTGATCTGGGATATTATGGTGGTTTATCAAAGTTTTGATTGTGTAAGAAGTCATAACTGTTTGTTTTTTCTTTGCTTCAGAACAACTTCGCATCTTTGCGCACTTAAAGAAGTTGATGAAAATGATGCGACCTTCAGACAGCCTAAAACTGGTAAGAGATGGTCACCCCATCTCATTCCCAGGCCTCCCTCACCAAGTCTGGGAATGAGACTAATCATATTTTGTGGATATTTTGCCTCATTCCCAGTCCTCCCTCACCAAGTCTGGGAATGAGACTGATGATTGTGTTCCAACATAACTGTAAATGTAGGACGTGCTGCGGAGACTTAATTCTTAGAATGTTGTGGTGCTGTTACCATCTAGAAGGTTATTCTCCATTAAAACATACCTCAAGTGTCAGCATGGCTGTAGCTGTACTGTGGAAAGCTATCCATCAAAATATCTACTTGAGCAGGCCATTAGTGGTTTCTTCATAAAAACCTTGAGTTCTACCAAAGTGATTTTCAGATTTTCCATGTTCTGTACAAAATTACAGGGAACAGGTTCTCCACATCAGCACTAATACGTTCTGTAAACTTTGTAGGAGCGCTCAGAAATTTCATACAGTCCAGACGCTAGGTGGCTTAGGGTCTGTCTAATGCTGTTTTACATGGTGATCTAACGCATGTTTGCACAGAGACTGTCATCTTTGGGTGCAGTTGCACTCTTACAAGTAAATACCTGATTTCACTTTGTGTGCAATGACGTGGACAGTTTTTGTGTTTGTGATTCAGCTTGTAGACTGTCGTAGAGTCTCTGATGTCACATGAACAAAGTGTTGACCAAATAAGGGCATGTTTGAGGGTAATGTGTGTATATATAGTATCAACAAACGTACGTTCGGCGAGTTGCCCACATGTTGACAGCCAAAACATAGAGGTAATGTAAGTTAATGTCATAAAATCTTTCCTTCTATAATTACAGACCCAATTCTGTGTGTGTGTGTGTGTGTGTGTGTGCATGTACGTGCATGTGTGTGCACATGTTTGATAATCTTATTCATGCCATTCTCCCTGCCTGGTGTGGATGTGCATGTTGGGTGTGTTAGTTTTCACCATAAATTATCTGATCTTTAGCATAGCCAGCATAGCAAAGTTGAAACACACATTCATTAAGGAATAAACCTCACCACTTTGCGGGTTAAGTCCATTCACTGCTCCAAACTGCGTGTATTCCTCGCTGACCCTTGCATTGGATAGAATTCAGACTCTCCGCTGTAAGGGTTGCATGTATTCATAGCCCCAACTGTGTGTGAGCTTGGCTGATATGAATGGTCCAGCTCAGGGGGTGAGTGCATTCAGGGGGACATAGCTGGTTAGTCCCCAGCCAGGTGTGTCCACAAACGTGAATTGCGTCTCAGGTTATGAATAGACGCTACCGCGTGTGTTTTGGGTAACAATCAGGTAGGCAATGGGTCACATGTGCTCAATGAATCTCATTATGTGTTTGTATATGTAAGCTACCTCGCATGCATGGTTCACATGGAGACTGACATGGTTCACATGGAGACTGACCAACAGACATGGTTCACATGGAGACTGACCAACAGACATGGTTCACATGGAGACTGACCAACAGACATGGTTCACATGGAGACTGACCAACAGACATGGTTCACATGGAGACTGACCAACAGACATGGTTCACATGGAGACTGACCAACAGACATGGTTCACATGGAGACTGACCAACAGACATGGTTCACATGGAGACTGACCAACACAGACATGGTTCACATGGAGACTGACCAACAGACATGGTTCACATGGAGACTGACCAACAGACATGGTTCACACGGAGACTGACCAACACAGACATGGTTCACACGGAGACTGACCAACAGACATGGTTCACACGGAGACTGACCAACAGACATGGTTCACACGGAGACTGACCAACACAGACATGGTTCACACGGAGACTGACCAACACAGACATGGTTCACACGGAGACTGACCAACACAGACATGGTTCACATGGAGACTGACCAACACAGACATGGTTCACATGGAGACTGACCAACACAGACATGGTTCACATGGAGACTGACCAACAGACAGACAAGTGACTACAGTGCTTGCACGACATGACAGAGGGTCTTGCTTGATTGAGTTAGCTAACCATATCACCATGAACCGAAGAAGCGTAATTATAAAATGGCAAACACAAGCCTTTACGAACGGAGGGTCTCGCCTGATGGGGTTAGCTAATCTCATAACCATGGGCTGTGCTTCCTTCGCATTAAGAAGCTTATGAAGTAGCAGTACACAAACCACACCAGATGCCAGACGGTTTGGCTTCAAAGGAATATACCTTCTTTCAGTGTGTCAGCTCAGTTTTGAGCACATGATGTTCCCAGGCTTTCCCCGTTTTTCGCCACTCTTCCCACTCCATGTATAATTCATACTGAATGCAAACCGAAGAACAAAACGGGGGAGGCCTGGGAACGAGGCCACCTTCTTTCAGTATGTCAGCTCGGTTTTGAGCACATGGTGATTGCATTGTTGGACAGTGATCACAATGGTAGTTGACACATGCACTGTTTATCTAGTGGTAGTGTACGCACGTCGCATGTGGGAGTAGAAACAACTGCCATTGCTTTTTGGGTTCTTGCTAAATAAATTGGCACTAAAAGTAGTCCGCCATTCTTCACTAATGGGACAATGGTTTGTTTTGCATTTTGGTAAAGCTCTCCCACAATACGAAGTGGATAGTTTTAATTATTACAACTATGAGTCGACTTCGTACACGTATAAAACACAAGGCCTTTCTCGGAACAGACCTGTAAGGAGTTTGGGGGTGGAGGAGGGAATTAGCGATTGATTTTGTAGCTCTCAAGGGAGAAGAGGAGGGAGGTGGGGGAGGATTTGGGAGCCAAGTTTGAACCTCCCTCCTCTCGTACTAAATGGAACATGTTTTACGTACACCTGGATTGTTTACTACAAATCTAATCTGGAGCACTTTAATTAAGCCTAATGGTATTGGCACATGGGACACGCACATTTGCTCCACTCCATGTACCTCAGCTGTAGTGAAATCAACAGGCCATGAGCTCCCACACTTGCTGGTGAACTGGTGTCGCAATAGATTGTCCATGTTTGGTCAATTTTGTGAAAGTACAATGTTTATGTGATTGATTAGTGTTACAACACAGTATATTCATGACGTTCACCTACGCATATCATACGCTATTAACCTTTAACTGCTCACACACGCACCCTCACACATGCACATCTCACACATGCACATCTCACACATGCACATCTCACACACCCTCACACACCTTGTACACACATCCATGCCTCACATACACACACACACAGGCTGTTGAGCTTGAAAACACGATCCCTCGTAACGTTACCAAGTATATTGTCCTGATCACTACGACTGGTCACCAGGACACAGAGGAGACCTTGGTGTTGGGTACTGAGCAGGAAGGAAGCATGTGAGTGGGGGAGGAGGGGAGCATGTGAGTGGGAGAGGAGGGGAGCATGTGAGTGGGGGAGGAGGGGAGCATGTGAGTGGGGGAGGAGGGGAGCATGTGAGTGGGGGAGGGGAGCATGTGAGTGGGGGAGGGGAGCATGTGAGTGGGGGAGGAAGGGGGCATGTGAGTGGGGGAGGAGGGGAGCATGTGAGTGGGGGAGGAGGGGAGCATGTGAGTGGGGGAGGGGAGCATGTGAGTGGGGGAGGAGGGGAGCATGTGAGTGGGGGAGGGAAGCATGTGAGTGGGGGAGGAGGGGAGCATGTGAGTGGGGGAGGAGGGGAGCATGTGAGTGGGGGAGGAGGGGAGCATGTGAGTGGGGGAGGGGAGCATGTGAGTGGGGGAGGAGGGAAGCATGTGAGTGGGGGAGGGGAGCATGTGAGTGGGGGAGGAGGGGAGCATGTGAGTGGGGGAGGAGGGAAGTGGGAGCGGGAAGGGGGGTATGCATTCATTTTTCAGTCAATGTTCCACCTCTATCACCAAATCTTGTCTCCCTGCTCTCTCCCACAGGATCCGAGTCTGTCTGGTGCTGCCGTTGTGGCGAGACACAGAGATCAAGCTGGATGGAGACGGGTAAGTGAGTGTCATGTCAGAAACTGGGGCAGCACCACTCACTATCATTTGCCTTTGGGAGACCCTAGGAGAGCCGTGATTCACTGGCTTGTGCATAATCCTTCCTTCCTTCCTCCCTCCCTCCTCTCCCCGTACAGAGGTTTTAGTGTTCACACGGGAGACAGACACCAGGTTTTCAAACCTTCTTCTGTCCAGAGCATGTGGTAAGAAAAACCATAAAAACCTACTTAGCGACTTGCACCTTTGTTAAGTCTTTTTCCTGTCTGGCTATCTATGTGTGTGCTAATGTATGAGAAATTCTGACTCATGGAACGTTTAGGTCATGTAACTTCAAAGTCTACAGGAGCCCTTAGACAGTGTGGAAGTATGGCAAGAATGCTCAGTAGTGAAAGTCATTAAAAATTCCTTTAACCTATCTGTTTATGTGTTTTTATAACTGTATGGCCTTATATTAAAGTTGCCAAAAAACTTTGCTGAAAGTGCAAAACTAGCGGGTAGCTAAACTGGTAAATTTTTTCGTCATCTTTTCTTCTTCAGGCAAACAAAATTAAAAATTGGCTCAAATTACTCACTGTTTTGATTTGAACTGCATACTAAATGTGAATCTCCATAGCAACACCACATCTTGATATCACCTCGTGGAGTCACACTGCAGCCACTACCTTTAAATTATCCCCCTTCTCGGCAATGTAGCCACTACCTTTAAATTATCCCCCTTCTCGGCAATGTAGCCACTACCTTTAAATTATCCCCCTTCTCGGCAATGTAGCCACTACCTTTAAATTATCCCCCTTCTCGGCAATGTAGCCACTACCTTTAAATTATCCCCCTTCTCGGCAATGTAGCCACTACCTTTAAATTATCCCCCTTCTCGGCAATGTAGCCACTACCTTTAAATTATCCCCCTTCTCGGGAATGCAATCTGAGTGCTTCACTAATTGAAGCAAAGGAACTCACTTTTAACCAGCTGCCATTCAGCTGTCTGATCTAATGACTCAAAGTGTCTAGTGTTTCAGACCATCCCATTCTCACAGTACCCCTGGGACAAAGCAACAGATGTGTAGGGGTACACACATGACAGAGCTGTAGCTAACAGGAATGAAGTGGTTTTGTGAGAAGGGATGTTAACTGATTAGACTGTGACCTTACAGCTCGTCTCCCTTCCGTTTTTGGTTTACTCTAAACAGGGGGAGTTGCTTGATTGGCCAGGTGTTCCGTGGTTCATGTTTGTGTAGATTGATACGTCTATCGAACATCCCATAAGCTTAGCTTGTTTATGTAGCTGGATGAAAGGCGTCAAGACCCGTACACTAGTCATGTGTATTACTCATCAACTTGTAAGAAGTCTCTTTGATCTTTCACTCAAAGTGAGCGTGTGTGATTATATCCCTCCATCCTCCTCTCTCTTGCTCCCTCTCTCCTTCCTTTCCCCTTCTCTCTCTTGTTCTCTGTCCTTCCTCCCCTCCTTCTGCTTCACTCTCTCGATTCTCCCGCTTACAGGACGGCCCTACAAGCCCTCTACAAGGCCACAGAGCAGGCCCGCAAGTATAACCACTATGTTGGGGGCGTGTCCCACACTTGGATACAATACTACCAAACCATGCTGACAGATGATTGGGCAATACTGACAGAATGGTAAGGAATGATGATTGACACAAGGAGGAGAGGGGGAGGGAAAGAAAGAAAGAAGGAGGGGAGGGGAGGGAGAGGAGGGGGAGGGAGAGAAAGAAGGAGGACCTACACATGGATATGGCACCACCAACACTGACAGAATGAGCGATTGATAGAACGAAGGAGATAGCCCTCATTGAATTCACCAGACTTCTTCTGTCATAATGCCAATATTTGTACATACAAGGAGGATAAGATGATAATAAGGTTGGTGATCAAAGGGCTGTTTAGCCTGTCTTGGTACCAGTTCTGCCTACACATGGTAAACAGAAGCCGCAGCTGTCCATTTCCATGGGACCCATGTAGCTGGGAATGGTATTATGATCTAAAATGATGGCAGGTGTGGAATTACAACCCTGTTTTGACTAAATGGAGTTGATTTCTTCAGTTGGGACAATTGTTTCTTTCACGAGGATTCTCTGTGATTGTTAGTACAATGAGAGGAATACGTGGTAGGCCATTACTCTTGTGTGAGTCCAGTAGATCGAGGTAGCCATGAGTAGGCAGCAATGGGTCTAAAGTTATCTGTTATGATATTATATAAGTATCACCATAGTACAAAGCTATACCGGAAAATATCACGAGTTTGTTGCCGTCTGTATTGCCGCCAGCGGCAACAAACAAGTGGTATTTTTCCGGTATAGCTTGGTACTGTGGTGATTTTATCATACGAACCTTCGATTTCATTGCAGACGCAGTGCACGTTACTTGTAGTATCTGATACGCGAATTCTCGTGCGATTGCGTGACTTGTAGTACTGATACGGATTCTCGCATGACTTGTAGTAAAAAATACGGCTTTTTGTAAACTGCGTGCAGCTGCAAGGCTTCCCCATTGACTCCCATACATTAGTGTGAGTTAGACGTCTAGTATGATAATATATTATTATCACCATAGTACGAAGCTATACCGGAAAATATCACGAGTTTGTTGCCGTCTGTATTGTTACGAGTGCGCAGCACGAGTAACAATGCCAACGGCAACAAACGAGTGATGTTTTTTTCCGGTATAGCTTGGTACTATGGTGATAATGATTTTATCATACGAACCTTCGATTTCATTGCACGGTCAGACGCAGCGCACGTGACTTGTAGTACCTGATACGGATTCTCGCGTGACTTGTAGTACCTGATACGGATTCTCACGTGACTTGTAGTACTGATACGGATTGTCGCGTGACTTGTAGTAAAAAATACGGCTTTTTATAAACTGCGTGCAGCTGCAAGGCTTCCCCATTGACTCCCATACATTAGCGTGAGTTAGACGTATGATAAATATGTATATCATATTTCCAGCACTCACATGCACGCACTCACACACACGCACTCACATGCACACACTCACATGCATACACTCACACACACACACACACACACACACTCACACACTCACACACACACGCACTCACATGCACACACACACACACTCACACACGCACACACACACACGCACTCACATGCACACACACACGCACTCACACACGCACACACGCACACACACACTCACACACACACACACACGCACACACACTTCTCACTAAAGGAATATAATGGATGATGTGGAGTCGTTCAGACCAGACTCTCCCATCTACAGCGCTGACATTGGCGGCGCCTGGTGAGTAATGAGTGAGAGTGGGCATTTGAGTGGGTGGATGGGTAGGAGCAGGTGGGTGGGTAGGTCCCTTTCGTTTCTTCTTCATCTCCTTTTCTTCTCTCCTCCCCTCCTCTGGGTCCCTCTTCCCTATTCACACTTTTCCCTCCCTCCCTCCTCCCCTCCCCCAGGAGCGAGGAGCGTGTATCCTTTCAGAGGCTCCTGGTGCACAAGCTTCGTGAGGTCATGCTTCATCAAGACCTGGAGGAGGTCACCAGCAAACAGCTTCGCCTGCAGCTCGAGAAAGAAATGGAGATGGACCTCAAGGAGTACCGTGGCTACCTCGATGAGCAAATGCTACGCATCCTTGGACAAATGGAGAGGCCATCAGAAATCATCGACTACCTCTACCTAGTCAGTTTAATTCACTCTTGTAATGGTAGTTTTTGGTCAGTCATCGTAGTGTGTGTGTGTGTGTGTGTGTGTGTGTGTGTGTGTGTGTGTGTGTGTGTGTGTGTGTGTGTGTGTGTGTGTGTGTGTGTGTGTGTGTGTGTGTGTGTGTGTGTGTGTGTGTGTGTGTGTGTGTGTGTGTGTGTGTGTGTGCGTGCGTGCGTGCGTGCGTGCGTGCGTGCGTGCGTGTGTGCGTGCGTGTGTGCACGTGTGTGTGTGCGTGTGTACAAGTACATTGGTGACTATATATAACCTGTCTAGTGGAGATGTGGTTTATTGATCCAGCAAGCATGTGGGGTAGGCAGTATACTTCTAGTTGAGTGGCATTGTGTGGGTGGCCCACAGCTATTGGTTTACCATTGTGTCTGTCTGTCTGTCTCCAGGGTTCAGAGTGGAATGCATCCAACCTCACTGAGCTGAAAGAGTTGAGGTAAGCGATAGCTTCCTGTTTGAGTGGGCAGGTGGGGCCCTGCAGGAAAAGCACTCACTTCCCAGATGCATGACACTGACTAGAAATTGGTGGGAACAGGATCTAATTCCTTTAGACACTGAAGTGTGTTGAAACCCTTCATGGGGAAAATGTCTAGAGTTTTGTGTGCTGGCACACACACATGGGTTGCTAAGTGACATACAAGATCCAGCTGTTACTCTGTATGCTCCTACTGTGCCCTCAACTGGGTCTAAACAGAATGCCGTCTCCTTTCTGTGTAGGATCACACACATTTTGAATGTCACGAGAGAGATAGACAACTTCTATCCAGAAATCTTCAAGTACTTGAACATCAGGTAAACATCCTCGATCCTCTTGTCCATGTGTAATATGAGTAGGTTCTGTGTGAATGTACATTGCTTCAAATTGCCATCAGTCACATGACAAGATGTTGCCGTTGTTAGCTGTATATGGTCGTAGGTGCAAGTGGGCGTGGTTGATCTTCCATATTTGGTTATAGGTACAAGTGCGTGAGTGGGTGATCTTCCATATATGGTCATAGGTGCAAGTGGATGGGTGGGTGATCTTCCATATATGGTCATAGGTGCAAGTGGGTGGGTGGGTGATCTTCCATATATAGTCATAGGTGCAAGTGGGCGTGGATTGATCTTCCATATTTGGTTATAGGTGCAAGTGGGTGGGTACTTGATCGTGATCTTAGAGACAACTCAGTGTGTTGTGTGTGGGTAACACTGCTCCTATATAATTGTCCTGCGCAGTCTGTGCTCTGCCAAGGCACTTCTTGACTTTGACCCAGGATACCATACCACGTTACATTTACCCTTCTCCAGGTTATATGACATACCGGAGAGTGAGCTGCTGAAACACTGGGACAAGACCTATAAGTTCATCAAGGAAGCCAAGTACGTGTATTATTAGGGACTTTGTGTTATGTCCTGGGAGCATAGGAACTGATTATTGTGTACACAGTGAAACCACATCATGAGCCGGCATTGTCCTGGTGCGACTGAGGAAGTAACAATGTCCCCTCTGTTGCTAGTTTACATGTACTGTAGGAACTCACTCACTGAACATGTCGGTGTTTTGTTAAGGGGTTACTGACAGATTGCTTTACCTATGAATATCAGTCTAAGGTAAGAGACCTCACGGCAAGTGTCTCCTCCGCAGGCTGAAGGGGTCCAAGGTGCTCGTTCACTGCAGGATGGGCATCAGCAGATCTGCTGCTACTGTAAGTGTGACACTTTCCTCATAGCCAGTATACCTGGCTTGTATACTTGGCTTGTATACCTGGCTTGTATACCTGGCTTGTATACTTGGCTTGTATACTTGGCTTGTATACCTGGCTTGTATACCTGGCTTGTATACCTGGCTTGTATACCTGGCTTGTATACCTGGCTTGTATACCTGGCTTGTATACCTGGCTTGTATACCTGGCTTGTATACCTGACTTGTATACCTGGCTTGTATACCTGGCTTGTATACCTGACTTGTATACCTGGCTTGTATACCTTGTACAACTCCGTATTCTTGGGTTGCGAGTTTAGTATTACATACATAATTATGTAAGTTGTGCATATGTGTGTTGAACCGCCAAAGATTGAATGCTTCTGAAGCCATTTTCACCATCGAACAGTGGCCAGATCCCATCAAGGCATGTTTAAAATACTCTCTTCATCGAACAATAAACCAGGGTCCGCGCTCTCCTTCTTTCTCGCACTTATCCACTAACACAGGTTGCAGCATACATGATGAAGGAGTACAAGATGTCACTGGAGGAGGCGATAGTGCATGTGAGGAAGAAGAGAAGCTGTATCAACCCCAACGAAGGCTTCATGCACCAACTGAAGGCCTACGAGGGCATCCTCAAAGCAAGGTGGGGGGAAGGGAGAGGAGGGGGATGAGGAGAGAGGGGAAGGGAAGAGATAGGGTGGATGGGGATAGAGGAGAGGAGGGGAGAGAGGGAGGGAGAAGGGAGGAGATAGAAGGGGGAGGGGAAAGGAGGAGGTGGATGAGATTGGGAGGGAATGGAGATGGGGAGAGGAGAGGTACGGGAGAAAGCAACACTGAAGGTGGGACTGAAGTTGCATGTGTGCTGGAAGACATCTTGAACCTTCCTCCCCTCACAGACATAACACTTTGTGGGGTGTCCAGGCACCAAGCAGACTGCCGCTGATCCAGCGTTCCATCTCGGACCCCAACATCCAACAAAGCTTGCTGGGGGAGCGCATGGAACCCACGGAGCATGAAGACCCCTTCCTTGGTGAAGAAGGAACACTGGATGACCTCTGTACTCTCCCCACCTCCCCCCGCCAATACCACATGCCCTCTGAAGGAATGGGATACACCTGGTCATCTCCAATGCTCAATTCCCTGCCTTTCGACCAATCCACCCCTATTGATAAAATCCATCGTTTTCTGGCCTCACAACCACACATCCATCACCCCGATGACGACCAGGGAATTGAGAACATGTGCACTTCGGATAGTGGATCAGGGTACTCCTCACCCATTCTCACACCTCCCGACGAGGAACAGATTCACACACACCTCTACCGCTTTGCAAAAGAGATTCACAAAGAAGCGAGGCAGAGGCTGACGAACGATGAGTTGGAATCAAAAGACGTTTGTAGCGAAGATCCTACCAGTGGGGACAAGCAGTCCTCCCCACTGAAAGTGCCACCTAAACTTGAGTCAAGAGGCAAGGACTCCAGTCTATCTCCCCCTCCACCATGTGTTTCTGTGGACCCTTCTGAAAGACCTCAGCTAGTTGCTTCACTTGATTATTCCACCTCCTCCCACCTTCCTACCAAAGCAGCCAGATCCGCGAGCCTTCCTCATAACACACCGTCAAGTGGGTATCTCTTTAAGGGGACAAGTGTCTCCCCGAACTCGAGCAAAACGTCCCTCTCCAGCCTTGCTCAGGAAGGACCAAATAGCAGAGCTGGTTCAGTTGCGGAGAACAGACCGCCGCTACTTAGAGAGGACTCACCGTCAAATGATAACAGGATATCCAGCGTCAGGAGTGAATCGCCCTCTGAAACACCAAAATCACTTTGGAACCATCACAGGCGAGCCAAATCGGACACTTGTGACATATCAGGGCCAGTCAAGACCGCACAGATTCATAGCGTGCCAGAAAGAGTGAAAGAAATTGAAGAGATGCATGCGCAAGCAACCAAGAGTCAGCCACCATCACAGCCACAAACTCTTGAAAGACCCACCGAATTCTTCGTTGGCTCCAGCGGAAGTAGTCCGAGGCCTGATGCCACTCGACCTTCGTCTGTTGGCTCCATGAGTAGAACATCGTCTGAAGAATCGCTTCCATCCCGACCCTCTTCCCAGTTTTCATCTCACAGTGAGGAACAGGAGGAAGAGGTGCCGTCTAACATGAAACCATCCACCTCCCCCAGGTTAACGTCTGTACGCCACACCTCTCTCAGTCCAACCCCTTTTACTGCAAAGTCTCTCTCCTCCCACTTACCACTGCAGTCAAGTTTGTCCTTACCACACAACATCCCACCCCCCGAGTCAGACCCAACGTGGTGCGGACAAGATGCCCAGTCCCTTTCAGAAGAACACATAGCAACATCACTGCAGGGAGCTGTGAAGGCCCGGATACAGGATATTGAAGAGAGGAACAAGGAGGATGTCACCGCCAAGGCGAGAAAACCATCTTCTGAGAACAGTGAAGGGGTGGCAAAACATACACCCCCTCTAAGTGACCCGAGATCTTCCGGAGATGTGATAGAATCGTGGCCAAACAGCACGGTGATAGAATCAAACGCCAAAATATCCCCCTTTGATCCGATTGCGCCGAGGTTCTCCCGAAGACCATCAAGTGATGTCGACAGACCTGGTAGCATGATGGATGCTTTCTCGAGGGCTAGAGAAAGGACGCCTTCCTCTAGTCTTCGTCCCATTGCAAACACAAGCAAGTTCATGTCAGTGGAAAACCTCAGCTCCCATTCCTCGCAGATAGCTAGTGTACAGGAGCTAAAGAGAAGATTCGAAGACACAGACGGAACTGTGACTAGTCTGAGACTCGGAAGTGGAGAAAACTTGAGAAGGTCTCAGTCTCTAAGAGGAATCAGTTGTTCTCGCGTTAAGATACGTCCAAGACTACCAACATTGATGCCCTCTTCGCAGCTGGGTCACATGGAATCGGTACAGAACAGTCCCCCTCGGTCTGAGTACATCACAACTCTACCCTCGTTCCAAACTGACACAGAGAAACCACAGGACTTTGAAACCACACGGTCAAAGTTTGACACGTTGACTGCCATTGCGGATTAACGAAACATTTTCACATTTATTTATTATTGTGATGGACATTGTGTACGGAACAAATCACTCGGAACAGCTTAGTTGTGTATACCACAATAAATGACTGTGTGTGTGTTCATGCGTGTTTTTGTTTTGTGGCCAGTAGCGGATCGACTTTATTTCTCAAAACTTGAAACTCCATTATGGTATGCATGGCTATTTTTGTATCCCGTATTACGTGTGTGGCCTTCAATGCCTCATACACATGTTCAAAGATGTTGCATTGTTGTTCTGTTCCTTCTTACATGGTATTAAACTATTTTGAAGCAGTTTTTTTGTCTTTTTCAATCCCAGGACTCAGTTGTGCTCTAAGTTTGTTTCGTTGTTGCTAGCTTCATAGCTCACAGCCATGCATGCATGAACCACATCTCCCTAAAAGAAAGGTATGCCTATACAGATGTGCAAAGTCACCCACTGCACAGAATGCATTTCGGCCAATACTGGGCCTCATCAGCTGTGCTGGGGTGGCTTGGAGATTGGAACTGCTATCTCATGCACACCAGCTAGCTTGAAAGAGTGAGTTGCAGGTGTTTTTCAGTACAGACATGGAGTGCATGGGTACATGTGCCAAATGCAGCTTGATAATGGCTTTCATCAAGAATTCCACTGAAGGTGGTTGTGTGTGTGTTCATATACTAATGGTGAGCAGGGAATGCATGGCAAAAGGTAGCCTTGTCCAGAGCCCCACCCAATTCCCACCACCTGCAGTATGGCAATGTCTCCCACTTCTCACTACAGCAGAAAGAGTCTGGCTGTACTGCAACAGGTGGGTGGGGCCTGGAAACAAGGCCATAGAAGGCAGCTGCCCAAGGTTGCCCAACTAAATCTGTTTCTGCTGTGACAAGGAGCTCCAATTAGTCTGCCTTCCTCCTCACTTAGCGGACATCAGCATGAATGTTGATCATAATATCACACATGCACACTGATATCACAACACAGGAGCACTACCCGTTACTGGAAGAGTGACAGTCAGGACTTGACTCCGTTTGTTGAACTGAGCCCCTGTTTCTCCATTGTCCACTAGATAGGGCAGGTCTATGTCAAGCGTGAAGAGGTTTGGTCGTGTCTTCAACACCACTCTGTCTTCACCCACCTCCAAATGGAGGTTTCTACAGGAATGCTACAAGACGAGAAGAGGAGACAGATAGCTTTGGGGGGGGGGGGGGGTATAGTCTCATTTTGAGTAATGGAGTAAGATGAACAGGGAGAGGTATAGTAATAATCTGAGTAACTTGTCACCTACAGTGTCTTTGCGAATTTTGTAAGCAATCAACAAATTAAAGTTAGGAACAGGGCTCCTGGTGGTTAAAGCAAGCTAGTGATCAAAAATCTCACCATGCCCCAATACTCAGACTACAGCTGCCAGAAGGAAGGAAGAAGGAGGGCTTACAATTCCTGGCAGCTGCACCTCCATTATGAGGAACCCTGGCAGCTCTCCCTCAACTGGCTCACGTAGGATGGTGTACTGGGGCTCAGGAGCAGACCTACAGACAAGAGACATAGCAGCTCGTGGAGTCTCATCATAGAAACCTTGAGACATTGATCTTCAGTGGGTATCCATCACCATGGTAACAGGTTTTTTTCCCTCATGGAGGGTCTAGGAACTAATGATCATAGGGTTGACAATGGCTGGTTAGCAACTACCGTAGGATAGGAAATTTTTCACGGACATAAAATTTTTGCTATATTCACGGTTGGACTCATACCGCAAAAATACTACTGGGTATTGCGAAATAATCATTGTTACACGGCACGCGTGCGCGCATGCCAGCCACGTGGCCAGCGTATGCGGAAATTTAATCCGCAAACTATTTCACTAATACATTGCAATGGTGCATCCACGAATATCTTCGACCGCGACATTTCCCGTCATGCGGTACATTAAATCTTTTTTCACAACGTACTGAATTTGTAACCTCGTTCGAATTCCCAGGCCCCACCCAGCTTTCCGTCGCTTGCAGTACTGAAAGTAACGGAAAGCTGGGCGGGGCCTGGGAACGAGGCTACTGAATTTGCATAAATATCACAGACCTTTCTGGTGACTCCTTCGGCGGTGCTATCTTCCCAGATTTAGAGACGGCCTTCTTCTCAATATCTTGACTGCAAATGATACAGAGAGTAAAGACAACACACGTCACACGCGTAAAGCGGACTCCTTTCTACAACTAATTTGTAGCTTCATTCCAGGTTCTCCGCCACCAAAGAGCCTGGGAACGAGGCTGCTACCTGTCCATTTCAATGATGAAGGGCTTTGGTTTCTGCCGTACAGTCTGCTCAGGCAGTGAACCCAGGAACTTTCGATTCTTCATGATTTTGCAGTCTGCAAGTGACACAAGAACAAGAAGGTTGATTTGTCCTTCCCACCGTCCAGTTCTTGATTGCCACTTGTCACTACACAACTCCTTATTAGGAAAATGCTTGGCACCAAAATATTTGCAAAGAAGACTTGGTATGAGGCTATGTCTACCGTCAGTATGTCATCAGTATACTGCAGTACACCGTCAGTATACTGCAGTACACCGTCAGTATGCTGCAGTACTCCGTCAGTATACTACCAGTACACCGTCAGTATGCTGCAGTACTCCGTCAGTATACTGCAGTACACCGTCAGTATACTGCAGTACACCGTCAGTATGCTGCAGTACTCCGTCAGTATACTGCAGTACACCGTCAGTATACTGCAGTACACCGTCAGTATACTGCAGTACACCGTCAGTATACTGCAGTACACCGTCAGTATACTACCAGTACACCGTCAGTATACTGCAGTACACCGTCAGTATACTGCAGTACACCGTCAGTGTACTGCAGTACACCGTCAGTATACTACCAGTACACCGTCAGTATACTGCAGTACACCGTCAGTATACTGCAGTACACCGTCAGTATACTGCAGTACACCGTCAGTATACTACCAGTACACCGTCAGTATACTGCAGTACACCGTCAGTATACTGCAGTACACCGTCAGTATACTACCAGTACACCGTCAGTATACTGCAGTACACCGTCAGTATACCATCAGTATACCATCAGTACACCATCAGTATACTATCAGTATATCATACCTCTGGACAGCCTAATGCTGTACTTGTCCTCGAGACCCTCCAACACTACGGTCAGTAGGAAGCTCTTCATGACCGGCCTCTTCTGAACCGTCTCGTAAAATGATGAGCTAATGATGACATCATAGACCTGGCAGTCGGTACCAGCTGGAACAAATGGTACAATGTAAACAAAATACACAGCAAGATTGTCCGGCTATTCACAAACAATCAATGAACGACAGGCCAAAATGCCTCATTCCCAGACTCTCCCGCAGTGCAAACTAGCCCCATTCCCAGACTCTCCCACAGTGCAAACTAGCCCCATTCCCAGACTCTCCCACAGTGCAAACTAGCCCCATTCCCAGACTCTCCCACAGTGCAAACTAGCCCCATTCCCAGACTCTCCCACAGTGCAAACTAGCCCCATTCCCAGACTCTCCCACAGTGCAAACTAGCCCCATTCCCAGACTCTCCCACAGTGCAAACTAGCCCCATTCCCAGACTCTCCCACAGTGCAAACTAGCCCCCTTCCCAGACTCTCCCACAGTGCAAACTAGCCCCCTTCCCAGACTCTCCCACAGTGCAAACTAGCCCCCTTCCCAGACTCTCCCACAGTGCAAACTAGCCCCATTCCCAGACTCTCCCGCAGTGCAAACTAGCCCCATTCCCAGACTCTCCCACAGTGCAAACTAGCCCCATTCCCAGACTCTCCCGCAGTGCAAACTAGCCCCCTTCCCAGACTCTCCCGCAGTGCAAACTAGCCCCATTCCCAGACTCTCCCGCAGTGCAAACTAGCCCCATTCCGAGACTCTCCCACAGTGCAAACTAGCCCCCTTCCCAGACTCTCCCGCAGTGCAAACTGGCCCCATTCCGAGACTCTCCCACAGTGCAAACTAGCCCCATTCCCAGACTCTCCCACAGTGCAAACTAGCCCCATTCCCAGACTCTCCCGCAGTGCAAACTGGCCCCATTCCAAGACTCTCCCACAGTGCAAACTGTAAAAGGTGAGGTTAGGGCTGCAAGCAACAAAAGTTGAGTGGTGGCCTGAGAACACGTATGATATAAGACCACCGTACCGTTGTCTTTCTCAGTATGTGGTTCTCCAAGACTGAGAGGTACTCGGTACTGTGTGGCGTCACCCGACTCCAGTAGGGCAGCAAGCTGCTCGTCTGTGATATCTTTAGGAGAAGGAATCTGGTGTGTGTGTTTGTGTGTGTGTGCATGTGTGTTGTGTGCAGGTAAGAGGGGGTAGTAGTAAGTGACCAAATCTCACCACTGCTCAAATTTGGCTCACCTGATCACATCTACAGATATTGATGAAGATCTTCTCCTCCTTGTCAGTCCTGGTCTTCAAGCAGAACCCTGCAGAAAGAAATAACATCATCATGTGCTCTAGTCTCGGAACCAGACCCTCGCACACAGAGGGAACCAGACCCTCCTCCGTGTGTGAGGGTCTGGTTCCGAGACTACATGGGCTCCAGAAGATAGCTTGTGTTACCTGGCTCAGGTAGAACTGATCTGCCCAACGGCTCACTTTCAGCTGGCTTAGCATCTTCCGGCTGCAGAAAAGAAATCACTCACCATCACCACTGACAATATTTGTTGAAACAAAAAGTACATCAGTTTTGAGACCTTAATCAGCAAGTTTTGCAGCACTCTATCCGGAAGTGAGGGCTCCTCCTCGGCGCCTAGAAGAAGGGAGTCCATCTCTTCACTTTTGTAAGAGACAAAAGGTTAACTGTGTCTAGCCATGACGTCATTTATTTACTAGCTCTAGCTAATGGTGTTGAAAGGGTTACTTGTGTAACACGTGGTATCTGTAAACTCGAGATGCAGTCAAGTCTGCTGAGGTTTTTGCAACGCAGGGAGCGGGAGGTACCTTCTGGGAAGGTAAGACGCGTTCAGAAAGAAAGGACCCTGCTAACCTCACGTGATCAGGTAGTCTTATGGGCCAGACTCTGGCTTACAAGAGCATGATCACTGACAGTGTCAGATCACTACGTATCACGTATCATTTTGCAGAAGCGGCCAAGTTCAGGTGAAGAGAGCAGTGGTGCTGCAAAGAGGCCTAAGCTGGGAGGTATAGTCAGTTGATCACATCAAGACAGGGTAGCTTATGTAGTCCTAGTCTTTCTTTGTGTTTTCTTGGTTGTGCTAGGAGACTGTGATCGTCATAAACTATCTCTACCAGTTTATGCTATTTAACTGCACTTATACTACAGCCTATAATTGTATTACTCTGTCCGTTTGTAGTACTTATGCATACATTCATTTTAAACACTACCTTTTTTGGGTTTTTTTTGCTCTACTCTAGCTTCTCGGAAGAGAGACAGTTTTGAGAGGTTGAGACGGTTTGCTAGACAGGGGGAAGCCCCCACCCCTAGTGATAGGGGAGCAGAGGAACTTTCAGTTACACCATCACTGAGTAGATCATCAAATGGTGTTGAAACTCAAATTGGTGGAAATATTCGAGTAGCCGAGCCAGATGATATAACTGTGGATGGTGATGAACAGTCTGATTCTGAGTCTCATTCCAGTGACAGCTTCATAAGGTCCCAGTCCCATTCCAGTAACAGCTTCTCAAGGTCCCAATCCCATTCCAGAGCCAGCAACAAGGGCTCACTGCAACAAAGTTTGTCCAGTTCTGGATCCACACCAGGACGTACAGGGATTTCCACTCCAAGCTCGAAACAGTATACGCCATTGGAGCAACAGTTTATTGCCATCAAGGCAGAGTATCCTGATGCACTGCTGTTTGTGGAGTGTGGCTACAAGTATCGGTTTTTCGGTGAGGATGCCGAGATTGCCTCAAAGGTGCTCAACATCGGTTGTTTCCCAGATCACAACTTCATGGTCGCCAGCGTTCCTGTTCACAGGCTCAACGTACACCTAAGAAGGTCAGAGGATCTACTTATTGAAATTGAAAGTAGCGGAGAGTCTAATGAACACAGCTGCATTGGAGTGTGGTGAATTCTTCTTAGCTTCTTTCCCAGACCCCGCCCAGCTTCCTGTTGGTTTTAGTCACATGTGGGGCTTGTGAGCCCCTCCAAAAGCGCATGATGACATTACGGAAGTAAATAAATAGACGACATCATCATGTGCTCTTGGGGAGTGCTGGGTAATCTTTTTCAGAACAACCTAGTGCAGTGTAACTTTTTTTAACCGCCATAAGAAGTTTGATAATATTGTAATCAAGGTTTAGCCAAGATTTTCTCTTCATTTTAGGCTTGTTGCTGCGGGCTACAAAGTTGGTGTTGTGAAGCAGATGGAAACAGCTGCTCTGAAAGCTGCTAGTGACAAGAAATCTGGCCCTTTTTCGAGGCAGCTGACGGGTCTCTACACTAGGACTACTCTCTTGGGGCCAGATGTGGAGCCAAAGAGACCACTGTATACACAGGGGGGAGAGTCGGTTAGGCGGGATGGTGGGGTGGAGGAAGAGGAGGAGGATGAGGGACTGTACTTGATGTGCTTGTGTGAGGGGAGGAGAGTGAGGGGTGGAGGGGGTGCAAAGGAAGGGAACGAGATCGCCATTGGGTTTTTGGTGAGTTACAAATTGAGCACCTGATCCTTCAACATTCTAGTATATCACAGTATATCACAGTATGTTACAGTATATCACAGTATGTTACAGTATATCACAGTATGTTACAGTATATCACAGTATGTTACAGTATATCACAGTATGTTACAGTATATCATAGTATGTTACAGTATATCATAGTATGTTACAGTATATCACAGTATGTTACAGTATATCACAGTATATCATAGTATGTTACAGTATATCATAGTATGTTACAGTATATCACAGTATGTTACAGTATATCATAGTATGTTACAGTATATCATAGTATGTTACAGTATATCACAGTATGTTACAGTATATCATAGTATGTTACAGTATATCATAGTATGTTACAGTATATCACAATATGTTACAATATGTTAAAGTATGTTACAGTATGTTACAGTATATCTCCCTTCCAGGCTGTACAACCCTCAGCAGGCAACATGGTGTACGATGAGTTTGTTGACAACAGGGCCTCGTTCTCCCAGTTAGAGATGCGTCTCTCCCACTTGCACCCAGCTGAGGTGCTCTACCCTCATGGTACGCCCAAGGCCCTGGAGGAGTCCCTCCTCCAGTGGAAGAGATACAGGTAAACTGTGTATGGAGTCATTTCACCCTAACTCTGTTGCTAATTGTCAGAGAAACCATGTTGTATTCTGAGGTTTATAAACTAGTGAAGTATCTTCTTCCTCTTCTACTCAGCGGTACCCAGGGACTGAGGTTTGAGAGACTTCCTGAGGAGTGGTTCGACTACAACATGGCGTTTCCAACAGTTACAAACTTCTACAGCGCACCACAGGACAAGACTTCCGAGGACTATGATGCAGCAAGAATGGCAGAAGGTAAGTAAAAATCCATCTCATTTGACTTTGTGAGGTATTCTGCTTATTTAGTGACACATTATGACATTTAGTGATACATAATAATGTCACAGATATACACAGTGACATCACAACTGGACCTAATGCATCACTAAATATCATAGTGCATCACTAAATGCAAGAGCGCATAAGAACGGGCGGCTAGAGTACGAGCGTGTAACTACGTAAATTTGGAAACCGGGCAGAATTTACCGTGAGTACTAAAAAATAGGAACATGTACTGCGCAGCTGTGCGTAGACATAAGCCATTGTTGCTAATCACGGGTGTTCTGTTTTTAGTACAGTTCAATAATTTTGCACAGACTGTGGGCTTCTATTAGAGTTACACGCTCTTACTTTAGCCGCCCGTTCTTATGCGCTCTTGCTAAGTGTCGCTGTACGTCATGGTGATGATGTCATCATGAGCCTGGAATGAGGTTATACTCTCTCTTCTCTGTTTCTAGCTCTTCAGGTGTCCATCCACCTTCCTCCCTCTGCCCTCTGCTGCCTGGGAGCGCTTATCAACCACCTCAAGGCCTTTAAGCTACAGAGAGTTCTCACACTCACCAGGTAGCCACACATAGTTCACAACACCAGCAGGTAGCTATGGGCAGCTAGCTCATGTGGCTAGCGGCCGAAGGATGATTTGTTTACAGCTGTCATTCTTCATCCACCGTCCATGTGCAGCAATCTCAAAGAGTTCTCTACAAGCTCCCACTCAATGAGACTAACCAGCAAAACTCTTGAGAATCTGGAAATTTTCAAAAACCTGGTACTTCCATTTGTTGCAGTTAACAATCTCTTACGGATCCTTATGCCACATTACATCACTTTCTAAGTATTTCATTGGATGAACAGCGGAGTATAATGGGTCATATACTCCTGTTATGTAAAAATTGTAATACTCCTTTAATGTTGCTATGCTTACTATATATGGTTACTTGGTAACCATCACCATGGTGACAGGTTTTTCTTCCCTCATTGTTGAAACTCTGGAGAGTCTAAGAGGTCATTAGTCTGTTAACGAGGACAGGGATGATGGCTGCACCAAGTATGTGGCTCTTTATACTTAGCGGTGCCTTCAAGTTGACGCTAAGGGGCTATCTTTAGATGCTCCATTATTGTGGTATGCTGCAGTGCCTTGCCTCATTCCCAAGTTCCCTCCCAGCTTTTGTACATGTACTGTGCATCTCGTTCTCAGCTTTTTCATAACACATTGGGCATGTCAAAAGCTGGGGAGGAGCCCTGGGGAGAAGACTAGTAGTGTCGAGGGTACACCTTGCTCTTCCCCTCAGTCTGACAGAGGGGAGAAGGGGACTCTGTTCTGGGTTCTCAACCACACCCGGACTCTGTTCGGGAGGAGGAAGCTGAGGAGCTGGGTCTCCTACCCCCTCAGGAGTGTCAAGTAAGGATGCCATGCACCCCATTCTCAAATCCAGGAGGAGCTTGGGAATGAGGTTGCACTGTCTTCATTCCAAGTTTAGGGATGCAGACATGTGTACAGGAACTAGTGTGTGTGTTTTCTGGTGGATGAGATGGATGAGGAGGAGGGTCGAGAGGGAGGGTTGGAAGGGAGGGTTGAGAGAGAGGGTGGGAAGGGAGGGTTGGAAGGGAAGGTTGGTTGGAAGGGAGGGTTGAGAGAGAATGCCGAGAGGGGGAGTCTAACTACGGCCACCTTGATACATGTGCATGTATATCTTGGTCAACCTATGTGACCTTCTTCACATGATAGATATATAGATAAATTTAGATTGATACATAAATACATATAATATAGTTAAGTATGTATTATGTCAGCAGAAAAAGCTTTGAACAAATGTACGGTGCACCTATCTATGTTGGCAAGAGCGCATGATGATGTCATTTTTATTCTGCAATAAAAATGACATCATCATGCGCTCTTGATGTTGGCTATGTCACCCCCCCCCCCCCCTCCCCCCCCTCCCCCTCCCTAAACAGAGGAATCTCTGAGCGTCACGAGGCAGTGAGGGAACTAAGCTCATCAGAGACCCCCTCCCTCTCCCTGCTGAAGGAAGCACTCACAAAGCTACCAGACCTGGAGAAAATGCTCTGTAGTGCCTACCATAAAAAGGTCTGTGTGTGTGTGTGTGTGTGTGTGTGTGTGTGTGTGTGTGTGTGTGTGTGTGTGTGTGTGTGTGTGTGTGTGTGTGTGTGTGTGTGTGTGTGTGTGTGTGTGTGTGTGTGTGTGTGTGCGTGCGTGCGTGTGTGTGCGTGCGTGCATGTGTGTGTGTGTGTATATGTGTGTGTGTGTGTGTGTACATGTGCGTGCGTGTGTGTGTGCGTGCGTGCATGTGTGTGTGTGTGTGTGTGTGTGTGTGTGTACATGTGCGTGCATGTGTGTGTGCGTGCATGTGTGTGTGCATGCATGCATATGAGGGAGAGACAGAGAGATGTGCATGTGTGCACACTCCTCTCCACGCAGTGTTCTCCCTCAGAGTTCTACTCAATGTTGTCGGCACTGGCGCGGGTGCAGAGGCAGCTCCACTCCTTCTCAGAGATGGCCCTTGATGACCTCCACTCAGGGCTGGTGCAACAGATCGTCAAAGAGGTGTGTGCATGTCCAGACTGACCAATCACAGAGCTCCATTCATTGTCCAGACAGGAACTGCACTCCCTTAAATTGTTCAGCTCTGAAAGACTTGCCTGAGAAAATATTACAGCAAAATAGCCTCCACTTATTGAGTTATTTTGTGTTGAAGTGTGTATCAATTTGCGTGGCATCGCCAGTCTTTCTCCTCCTTATTTGAGTGTTATCTTCACTGTCAATTCCTCATGTACGGCTCTAGTCTATCGAGCCAGACCACCTCTCATCTTTCTGGAGGTGGGTAAGAGATTGTCTAGCTTGATAGACTAGTAAGATCCTTGAGATCAAGTTGCTTCATGTTTTCATGTTGCAGGTACCATCCCTGCTGACTGATGCACACCAGCTTTTGGAGGCCTTGCACGCAAAGTCTGCCAGGTGTGTCCTCCTCATACTGTAGTGTACAGCTGTTGTATCGCTATGGTGACCATGGTGGTGTGTTATCTTGTCAGGGAAGGGACTTACGAAACCCTCTTCACTCAGCCCGAAAAGCTTCCGGAAGTGATTAAAGAGAAGAAGGTATAGTGTGAGATTTACTTTTGCAGTCTGGTTCAAAACATCTATTGTGAAGTACTTCTGCTAGTATGTAGGAGAATGTGAAATATGCTTCCTGGTTAGACTCGTTCCCAAGGCCTTGCCCAGCTTCTTGCGCGGGGAGAGCCTGGGAACAAGGCTAGTTCCTGGTATCTTGATCTTCTTGTAGGCAATAGAAGAGCTTCAACAGAAGTTACTTGATTTCCGCAAGAAGTTTCGTCAAACCCTGGGCAGCCCTTCTTTGGACTATGTCACCGTCTCTGGTACCCAGGTAACCATATGGTACAGCTGCCATCCTATCACCACATACCCTCCACCGACACCACCTGCCACCTAGCCTCGTACGTAGGCTCGCTCTTGCACAATAAGAGAAGATAAACTTGAGTGGAAGGCTGTACCTGCCATCCATTTCTGTTTTTGCAAGCAGCAGGCTGTTACAGATTTTGTACTCTTCTTTGCAATTGTCTAGTATCTTGTGGAGGTGAAAAACTCTGAGGTACACAGGGTACCAGCTGACTGGACCAGAATCAGCGGGTATGTCTCCCATAGCAACCATCCCACTCATATCTGTCATTGCATGCTGACAGAATTTTAAGGGCAAGTGCTGGAGGCTTGGGGTGAAAGCTAAGCTACTTCTCAGCTAACGATAATATAATCTGAGATTAGTCTAGATTAGAGGGATTTCCCCCATTGTTTTACTTCTGTCCTATAAGAAAATAACCGTCTCTTAGTTCCACCTTTTCTGTGTCCTGCATGTGACTAAGGTCATTGTATTTCTGTCCTATAGGACAAAGCATGTCACTCGGTTCCACCCCTCCTATGTCCTGGAGGCGGTGAAGCTTCTTGCTCAGCACCGTGAACAGCTGAAGATCAATGCCAAAGCAGCCTGGAACAACTTTCTCACGTGAGCTAACAGTTTGCGGACGAGACTATAAACTGATATCCTTGTTGGTAGGCCATTTGTTTTGATTTGTGATGTCTTTTTTTTAGTGACTTCAGTGAGTACTATGGCTCCTACAAGAGAGCTGTTGACCTCCTCGCTACTCTGGACTGTCTGCTCTCTCTCGCCAAAGTAGCCAAGATGCATGGCTACGTGTGGTAAGATTGTTTTAAGTAAAAACTTTACAAAACAGAGGCACGATCCGAGGTAGGCCCAAATCTAGTCTATCAAGCCAGACCATCTCTCACCCTCCAGAAAAGTGAGTAGGTTGAAACAGTAGCCGGAAATTTTGGTCAATTAATGTAGAAGTGAAGCGCTGTTCCGAAATCTTCTTTCCACAAGTACAGAGGTGGAGGCATCTATCCACTCTGTGTGTGAGCTGTGTGCTAGCTAGTCTTGTTCCCTGTTAATTTTGTTGGATAGTAAAAATGGTGAGAACAAGGCTGTGTGTTAGCCACGTTTGCAGAAATAAGGGTAGATGCTGTTCTGTCCACGTGGTGAGTAAGCTAGATTCCTCTGCCGTGATTCTGTAGTCCGTCTGTGGTTGAGGAGACAGTGGTTCGTATTGAGGGAGGAAGACACCCTGTCATTGACCTGCTACTGGGGGAGGGGGAGCAGTACGTTCCTAACAACACTGAAATGAGTGTGAGTTATCAGTGGGGTAGAGGGCAGCTCCGTCAGCGAAATACAACTGTAACTGCTTCTCTTCGCTCAGATCTCAGGTCAGCGTACCATGGTCATTACTGGACCGAACATGGGAGGGAAGAGTTCTTATATCAAACAGGTAAGCAGCTGCAATGGAGCGTATCTTGATCATGTGACCGTCCTCGTGTTGAAACCATCTTTATAGGTTGCTATTCTGTGTATCATGGCTCAAGTTGGCTCATTTGTACCAGCTGCTTCAGCAACACTGGGTGTGTTGGATGCTGTTTACACCAGGTGATCACTCTACCTGATACTGATAGTCTGACACAGATATCAGTGATCACTCCACCTGATACTGATAGTCTGACACAGATATCAGTGATCACTCCACCTGATACTGCTAGTCTGACACAGATATCAGTGATCACTCCACCTGATACTGCTAGTCTGACACAGATATCAGTGATCACTCTACCTGATACTGATAGTCTGACACAGATATCAGTGATCACTCCACCTGATACTGATAGTCTGACACAGATATCAGTGATCACTCCACCTGATACTGCTAGTCTGACATATCAGTGATCACTCCACCTGATACCGATAGTCTGACACAGATATCAGTGATTCTGATACTTGATCTGATAGTCTGACACAGATATCAGTGATTCTGATACTTGATCTGATAGTCTGACACAGATATCAGTGATCCTGATACTTGATCTGATAGTCTGATGCTGATTTACATGATACTGACATTGGTTTAACACTGTGATACCTGAAATTGATACGGATTCAAGAATTTATATGTTGCATGCATGACTGCCTCTCTTGAATGAAATAGCAGTCCCCATCTCCCACCATCTCCCAGTCACCCCAGTGCAGACCTAGTATTGGCCAAAACACACCTTGTGCAGTGGGTGACTTTGTATAACCACTAGGCCAGCTTTTTATCAGAGAGGTGATTGTTCGTATCACAGGATGGGAGCAAGTGATAATATCTACACGGGCAAGAGCACTTTCATGGTGGAGCTTCTGGTAAGAGGATCAGAACTCTCTCAAGTGGGTGTGTGTGAGAACCAAGTGTTGCCAGCTGTCCCTTCTGTCTTCTGTGTTGCGGGTGACTAGACTCTCTTCTGTGTCTCTAGGAAGCATCAGAGATCATGAGGCTGACCACGGCTAGGTCACTGGTGATCCTAGACGAGCTTGGCAGGGGTACCAGTACCCACGATGGCACCGCAGTGGCCTATGCCACTCTCACCTACTTTATTGAAGAGGTATGTGCTGATGAGTCATGATTAGACACCTGCCTTGCAAGATAACATACAGTCACTGGTATATGATTATAAGTTTTGTAGAAGCTTATATAAGTTTTGTAGAAGCTTGCAGCAATACTGAACGCTGATTTAGCACAACTAATACTGATTCAAAGCTGATACAGCTTCAGTACACAGAGATATTGACCTACATTGGTGGTGCATATGCAGGTGAAATGTCTGACTCTCTTTGTCACTCACTACCCACTCCTGGGAGAGCTGGAAACAAAGTGTCCTGGAGCCGTGGGAAACTTCCACATGGCATACGTGGAAGCAGAGGGATCCAGTAAGTTGGAGCTAGATCAAGAGGTATTATAGTCCTCGTTCCTAGGCCTTCCTACCATCCGATTTTTGATCCCTTACTGTAAGTGATCAAAAACTCGACAGTGGGAAGGTCTGAGAATGAGGCTAGCTTTCACTTGTCACTTGTAGAAGGATTATTTTGCAACCAGATCCTTGATAATGCTTGATTGGTCTCTTGTTAAATTTGTGGTTGCTTGATTTAGTGGTTCAAACGACAAAGTGATAGCCATGCTGCCTTAGTATCCAAGATAATTTGTTGCTTGATTTCATTTTGATCCCTTGATCAGCACGTTGATTGCTTGATTTCATTTTGATCCCTTGATCAGTGCATTGATCGCTTGATTTCATTTTGATCCCCTGATCAGCACATTGATCGCTTGATTTCATTTTGATCCCCTGATCAGCGCATTGATTGCTTGATTTCATTTTGATCTGGTTACAAGCACTTTCACAGGCGCCACAAGTGAGCTAAGTGAGGACTTCTTGTGTTCTCTCCCTCAAAATGTTCTCTGTTGATCTCTTCTTCAATTAGGTGAGGACTATGAGAAGATTGTCTTTTTGTTTCAGTTGGAGAAGGGTCAGGCAGGGGGAAGCTATGGACTCAACGTGGCTGCCCTTGCCGGTCTGGACAGGAGCATTTTGAGAGTAGCAAGAAGAAAGTCAAAGGAAATGGAAATAGCGACTGCCTTGGATGAGTCCAGAAGAATGGAAGGAGTGTTGGATCAATCCAAAACACAAGCTTTTAGAAGAGTTATGGAGCTTGTAAATTCAGAGGAATATGGTCGGGAGTCACTTACAAAACAAATTTCTGATTCTTTGTAATGTTTTTCACACACTTGTTGTTCTTGACGTGTTCAGTGCATTAGTGATTATCATTATGCACATTGTATGTGCTTACTGTGTTACTTCTTACCATGACTGTAGCCTCATTCCCAGGCCACTTCCGTGTATTGTACCGAAGAACAAAAACAAGGGAGGGACAAGGCTACCATGACGGTGTTCTACAAATGCAACTTGTATAAATTTTGACTGTGCTACATCATGTTTACAAAGATAGCATTTGACTGTACTTATGTAGCGGCAGACCATCCCTTAGCTCTGTAATGCATCTCCATCGAACCAAGTAAAACAGAGCCTGAGTGTAGATAAGTGGACTAATTGAAAATAGCACAAACATTGAGATAATGAACTTCCTATTGGGACTCACTTATTCCATCTACCTTCACATGACGTTTCATGCTCTGTTATAAGGAGACTGCAGTCAGCATGAAGGTTAATATTCACGGGGGGGTATATGAAGCTACATAGCTAACCACGTGTGGGCGAATACTCACACGCCTCATTACTCCAGTGCGGGAGTATTCCCCATGATTACACTGCAGCATACGTAGTACTAGACTGGAATAACGGGTTTGTGGACAGCGTATATATTGTGCTGATGTGTCATTTCCAATTCACATGACTCTGAGCAACTGCTGGAAGGTCAACTGGTAAGAAATAGAAGCTCCTATATTATACCACCGCTACATGTGTGCGTTACTAGTGGCTCTGGTTATGTGGACAGCTGCAGCATATTGAAATCTGCACGTGGCTGTCAGCAAAAAAAAAAATCAGCCTTTAACTCTTTGCACGCGGAAATGGTTTGTACATTACTGTTTATTAACGCGGAAATGTTATCAGTCTGAGGTCAAAGTGGCAAGCGTTGCCTAGCACGGCCCTGGGCAGTCCCAGTGGGCTGATTTGCATAGACAGCGTGTAACTAGGCTGGACTAGTTTATCTAAATAGCTGATCAGTGCTAGGTAAGCAATTTGTACTTGTTTGAAGCCATTATCTGCGGCTTTACATCGTAGCTGACCAGCGATTCGAAACGGCGCCGATTTTCTCACTTGTCACCTACAGCCTTGACAGATTCAGCCGATTTCCAAGTTATCTAAAGGTAGTACTCCAACCTTGAGTGAAAACTGGAGGCCGTTTGCTCCCCGTGTTGAAGAGAAAGCTTCGTGTTTAACAGCCCTTGGTCAAATTCACGATCACTCACGAACTAGCACCGCCCCTTCCTGCCTTTTATGAGATCAACGTAAGTGCAAAAGGTGTGGCCTAGACTTATTACTACTCAATAGACAGGGATTTACCCTAACTTCTTGTTTGGCTTTACTATTGCGCGGTTCTGCTTTTCCCAAGATCCCGTGCAGATTTATGTGCACTTCGCGTAGGCTAAATTAATCACGTATGCATATAAATCTGCACTTCGCGTGCAAAGAGTTAACATAATTTGGCTCTAACTCAATAATTACTACAGTATACAGCTTTATTTTAGAAGCAGGTTATTCTGTTTCACTTGGATACCACTTTATGGATATGACTACTGTGTTCATTTATTCATGTATTTGATAGGAGAATCATTATTGGCAGAATGATCCCAGCACCTGTGTTAACATGGAAGCAGCTGCAGTTCCCAGTATTGCTACTTTTGTTGCATGCCTCGTGTTCTGGGCAGAGTGTCTATTATGTCACACCCTCACCTGATACGAGATGTCCTGGAGAGCCCTGCCACACGCTCTCTGAGTATATAGCTGGTCATTATTTCCAGAATATGACTGCAAACACGACAATGGATTTCCTACCTGGTAACCACTCCTTGGAGCAGACAATCTCAGTCACAAATGTAATGTGGTTTACTCTGTATGGAGATGCATCCACCCTACCAGAAGTCACCAGCAGGATTGTATGCACCTGGCCAGCTGGATTTGTATTTACAAGCATCACTGAACTCCACATCAGCACTCTTGGCTTCATTTCGTGTGGGCACAATGACAGTGCAGCCGTAAGCATAACCTCAGCACAGCACTTGAATGTTTCAAACTGCATCTTCCAGAATAACACCCATGGTAGAGAGGCTGATGCATTTTCATATGGAGGAGCATTGATGGTATCAGGTAGCAACGTCACACTTGTAGGGACTGTGTTCCAAAGCAACTATGCCAGCAATTTTGGAGGAGCACTTTACATGTATAACTGTGTGGCTAACCTGAAAAACAACACATTTCACAGCAATGGAGCTTTCAGTTTTGGTGGAGCACTCAGTGTATCCGGCAGTATCCTCAATCTCACAGGTAACATGTTCCAATTCAACTCAGCTACTTCAGGAGGAGCGCTTTTGCTTCAGTCTGGAAACACCCTCAATCTAACGGGAAATATATTTTGGAAGAATTCTGCCATATCAAATGGAGTAGTCATTCTTCTTGATGTTACCTCTGGCAGTGTCACGGCAAACTCATTCAAGAGCAACTCAGTGGGAGCGCTTGTCCTCTCTATGTGCAAACGTGGCATGATCACCATTACAGAAAACACATTTGAGAGCAACTCTGGTGATGATCAAGGAGGAGCACTGCGTGTAGATACCTGTAGCTCTTTTGTCACAGTGACAGAGAATGCATTTTGGAATAACTCTGCCAATTTGGGCGGAGCACTGGTGGTGTCTGCAAGCAACATGACGTCTGAACACAATAATTTCACTGACAATTCTGCACAACTGGGTGGTGCGATTCTTGTTGTTAGCAACAGTACTGTAAAGATGTATGGTAAAAGCATGATTAGGAACAACGCAGCCCAGTATGGTGGAGGCATTGCAGTACTGAGCAGTCAACTGGAGCTTACAGAGAATCCCATCATTAAGAAAAACACTGCAAGCTATGGTGGAGGACTGTATGCACACAAAGCAGAAATCAGTGGAAAAGCAACATTCACTGACAATTTAGCTGCTGAAGGAGGAGGAGGTGTTTATGCAGCAAAGAGTATATTTTACTTTGATGGAAACACATCTGTTATACACAATTCAGCAGTGGATGGAAACGGTGGTGGCCTGTTGCTTTCGGGTGAGTCTAAGTTCTACCTGCGGCCAAACTCACATGTGAACTTTATTGATAACAGTGCAAAGAGTGCTGGGGGTGCAATCAAAATTGAGGAACACAACCCTCTAACATATTGCATTTACACGAATTCCGTGCCATTCGGTGACGTAGATAACACATTCGATGTGAGTAATAGCGATTGTTTCTTCCAAATCCAAAATCAAACTACTGACTGGGGTTACAAAAATCCCAAGGAAATCATTGAGGAACTTAATGTTGGCCTCTACTTTGACAACAATATTGCTGCAGATGCGGGTGCCGACTTACATGGCGGCTCAATTGATGATTGTATTTTGAGTAATATTCCAACCATGTCCAGGGAATGTTCTGACTGTCCTACCAGCGGAGATGTTTTTGATGACCTAACAAGCAGCAAAATCACACTCGATATATCCTCTGATCCCTTATACGTCTGTACATGCAAGTATGATGCAACAGACTGCAGTGGATCTTACATACCAGAGCCTGTTTATCCAGGGGCAATTCTGGAGATTCCACTCATTGCACATGGTCAGAGAAATGGGACAACTGTAGCTATGATACAAGTTATTAACACATCAAACATTATTCAAGGTACCGAAAGCATTCAAAACATAAACCAAAGCTGCACGACTCTTAAATACACCATACGTTCGAGCTCAAACCAAACAATTGCTCTGTACGCAGAAGGTCCATGTCCACCTACAAAAATAAACACTCTCCAAGTCCACACAAGCATCCAACAATGTCCTCCAGGATTTCAACTTTCACAATTTCAACCAATTTGCGTTTGTGCAGAAAGACTGCAGAAATTCACAAACTCCTGTCAAATAAATGATAAAACAGTGCTGCGACCACATGATGCTGAATTCTGGGTAGGTTACGACAGCGAAGGCTTTGGCAGTAAAGGCTTGATTCTCCATCCCAACTGTCCTTTTGATTACTGCACAACAAAGGAAATATACTTTGATGTTGATGACAGTGACAAACAGTGCAACTACAATCGAAGTGGCCTACTGTGTGGAAAATGTGGAGAGAATCTCAGCCTTGTGTTAGGCAGCTCCCGCTGTTTACAATGTTCTGACTCTTATCTTGCCCTCTTGCCTGCATTCGCATTTTCTGGATTTGCACTAGTAGTCACACTTTTAGCTTTGAGGCTGACAGTTGCAGCTGGAACTATCAATGGACTCATCTTCTATGCCAATGTAGTAACAGTGAATTCGGCAGTATTTTTCAAGCCCAAAGTCACCAATGTACTGACGGTTTTTATAGCCTGGCTGAACTTGGACTTGGGGATTGAAACTTGCTTCTATAATGGAATGGATGCCTATGTGAAAACATGGCTGCAGTTTGCATTTCCACTGTATGTCTGGACCCTGGTGGGCATAATCATCCTTGGCAGCTACTACTCAGGAACGATGGCAAAGTTATTCGGAAGTAATCCAGTTGCAGTTCTGGCAACCCTTTTCTTGCTATCCTATGCCAAACTACTACGTGTGTCCTTTGCTGCACTTTCCTACACATTCTTGGAGTACCTTAACTATGAGCAAAGTGTGTGGCTACATGACGGAAACGTTAATTACCTTGGTGACAAGCATATCCCACTGTTTATAGTTGCAGTAGTTTGTCTTGTATTCCTCTTTTTCCCATACACCATGTTGCTGATCTTCAGCCAGTGGCTGCAGGCCAGATCAAGATTCAGAATCTTCTCCTGGATTAACAATCCTAAAATCAAGCCCTTCTTGGATGCCTACCATGCACCTTATGCCAACAAACATCGCTACTGGACCGGATTAATGTTGCTGGTGCGGTTCATTCTGTTTCTAATCTCTGCATTTCCATTCAATTTACGTGAAGATCCAAGTGTAAACCTGCTGGCCATTGCTTCTGTCTCTGCCGCACTAATCACACTTCTTGCTATTCTTGGGAACAGAGTCTACAAGCACTGGTGCCTTAGTCTTTTAGAATTATCATTCCTCCTCAACTTAACTATTTTGGTCATGGCCACATTCTATGTACGTAGTGGAGACCGAAATGCTGCTACCTTTACTTCGGTTGGCATAGCCTTCACAACGTTCAGTGGAATTGTTGTCTACCACTCTGTTCAACAAATAAGAGGAACTCATCTGTTTAAACGATGGTTGTTTTTGGACCACAGACGAGACTACAGACCAATACCTGGTGCTGATACTCCTGAAGACCCACCAGATGTAGTGTATGTGCCAGGGTCTGCCCCAACACAGACCTTTGTTGACATTCGAGACAGTCAGCTCCGAGAGCCATGCATGGCAGATTGATCAGTGTAATCATAGATACTATCTATGGTGTAATATAGTGTCTTGTGTGGAATTAGCTATTAGTCTTGTGTGGAAATACTGGGATTTACTGCAGTTATATAGACCCCATCTATGCTTAGTCTCGCGGAGCCAGACTCTCACTTTTCGTGTGAGAGTCTGGCTCCGCGAGACTAATCCATGCTGTAGAACCAGGCCCTCCCAACTGGCGTTTTCCGGAAGCAAATTCCTGAAAGCTGGGGCAGGGGTGGGGCCTGAAAACGTTCATCGCCATTACCAGTCGTTCGGGGGAAACTGGAGAAGAGAGTCTAAGATGACGGAGAACAAAAGAAGCGAAGTCGGAGAACTGAGGTAAGTGTGTATCAAGTGGATGGCTGTACCGAGTATCAATGTGATCTGGAGGTGTCTTCACCCTCCCAAGGGCGCTACTGCGTAACCCCGAGGTCCAGAAAGACCCACGGAGGTACCTCCAGGCTGTCCAGAAGGTGATAGCGTGCATGACACTGGGCATCAACGTCTCGAAGCTCTTCAGTGAGATGATCATGGTGAGGAGGAGGGTAGGAAATGTGCAGAGGTAACCTCGGTCATAGACCATCTGATCAAACTAGGCCGTTTCTTTCTGACTCGCTGGACACCATTGAACAAGAAAAATGAGCCTAGCTTGGTAGACCACATATTTAGGCCTGGAGATTCAAAGGTACAACTGAGTTCCCTCCCTCCCTCCCTCCCTCCCTCCCTCCCTCCCTCCCTCCCTCCCTCCCTCCCTCCCTCCCTCCCTCCCTCCCTCCCTCCCTCCCTCCCTCCCTCCCTCCCTCCCTCCCTCCCTCCCTCCCTCCTCCCCCTCCCCATCCCTCATATAGGCAGGAGCCACCCATGACTTAGTACAAAAGAAGTTA
>OX422201.1:6145126-6235126 GCA_949130485.1 Agelas oroides | reverse complement strand
TTGCAACTCACACCTTTTACAGAGAGAGGGGGTCTGGTCATGTTGCGAGTTGTCCCCACGACAGAATGTTGCCATTAGCAATGAGTACTCTTCATAGATTGTAGTAGCAAATATGTCACACTAACTGCACTTTTCAATAATCATGTTCCTTGGTGACAACTCGTCAGTTGCAATGTGCCCAGACCCTCTTTCTGCAAAGGGTGTGGCTTACAAAACAGTATAGCCTCATTCCCAGGTCCCACCCACCTTTCCCTGCCTTTTGATTGCTCATTTGTGCATGGGGAGAGCCTGGGAACGAGGCTACAGTATGGTTTGAACTGTTTATGTTCTATCCCGGCCATTTTACCCCCGATGGAAGGAGGATAAATGATGTAGGTTTGTTTTGATGTAGGTGTCTACTTTTCACATCTTCCTAATGGAGGTGACTATCACTATGGCAACGGCAACTCTGGCTTTCATCCTCAAATGTGAAAACCCTGGACAAGCACAGGCTTTCATCAAACATTTCCTGCAAACTTTAGTAGCTAACAGATGGCTATCCCAGCATTGATGATGATCAAATTTATAGTGCTGTGTGTATATCAGAGTGTATATACAATGAATCCAATTCCGCCATCATATGACTTGGTAATTGTAGTGGGAGGTGCCAGTTAGTAAAGCGACTGGGGAGAGCCGGAGAAAAGCCGAACATGAAGTGTGTTGTATTGGTTCTTGTGCTAGCCTTCGGGCTGGGCCGTGCGCACGACGACATGTGCTGCAAGCTGCTCCACGAGACCGGTCTATCGGAGAACTTCAACGAGACGATCGCACATGCCGTCCACTCCATGACGGTGCAGGGGCTGCAGCTATTCAATCCCATGGCGACGGAAAACAACCAAGTGCCCACGGTGAACATGGACCGACACTCGTCGGAGAAAGTAGTCCCGTACGCGCCGAACGATTTCGTTGGTTCAGCCTTCTCCACACTTACTATGAACTCGATCGATAAAATCCTTCTCAGTATCGGCAAGGATAGCGACGGGCTAGGGCCAAACTGGTCGCCGCTCGAGCGTGTCGTACACAAATTCCACATGTGGGATGTTTGGAATCGTGTGCACCAGGTTTACGTGGAGTCGGTAGTCGAAGAGCCGCCTTCCAGTGTCGTTTGCAACTGCCTCATGGACACCGCCAACAATGGTATCTACAAGGCCGTGAAGTGGGTGTCCGATCACTATGATAGCGGTACCCCCATCACCCTCCTCAACCGACCTATTCCGAAGTTGACTGACGCAGCTTCGTGGAGCATTTGGAGAGAGCGCCTCCTGTGGTACTACAAGGAATCTTCTCTCCATGATGCTGCTGTCTTCCTTTACTGTGCCACTAAGGACTTCTAAAAAAGTATTTATTGCAATGCGTGTGCTTGACTTATCTCTTGCAGGTTATTACAAGAGGACTTGATTGTTTTTATACATTTTTTTGAGTTGTGTTTTTAGTCGCCGGAGGCGGATATGATATGAGCTCCCTTCGCGGCGCGCGCGGCCTCAGCTCCTCCCGGCTCGGGATCCACTTTGTTCACCGCGCTTCATGCCCGATGACGTCATACTGACGTGTGACATCGACAATGCAGGCCATGCGCCAGGAGAGCACAACAAATGATGTCCACCACATTTACAAAGAAGAAAAGAAAAAAAGAAGGAAAGGATTCCATTCCCTGGCCCTAGCCCTAACCCTAACCCTAACTGTAACACTAAGCCCTAACCATTCGGCTACGAAGCACTGCTGACGAATCCCTGCACTGCACCGCTGAACAAAGTAAATACCCTTACCCGCTCCGGCTCCTCGAGCGCAGATCACGTGTTGGCATGAGAAAGTTTGTTCCGTTAGTCTACACTAATCAGTCATCTGTACCGTGGAAGCCGTGTCACCCTGCTTCTCACCGCGTAGCAGTAGCTTAACTGCTATCTCTGAATCTACTGAATGGAAGAGGTAAGTGTAAAGGACAGACTACTCACCTGATCGGCTGAAGTATACATGTTGATTAGCTGAGAGCACGCTGATGATTACTTGCTCGTTCATCATACGGTAAATTAATTTCACACAGATTTCATTCTATATACTGACAGAGGATGGCCGGTAGGGGAGAAGGACAGGTAAAGAGAACCATGAACTCCAATGGTTGTATATGTAGTCTATGTCCAATAGGGCATCCCCAATGGCTACACCCCTTTGTACTAGCCTTGTTTCCAGGCCCCTCCCACTGTCCAGTTTTTGATCGCTTACATGCAGTGTGCAAAAATGAAGGAGGAAGGCCTGGGAGTATTTATCACATCAAGAGCGCATAAGAACGCGCTCTTGTCACATAAGTGATGTCAGTGTCTACCTAGGTAGATAGGGGAGGAGAGGGAGAAGAGTGGGTTGCATACAGATGTTTATCATCCTGCACAACTTTTTACTTTGTGAATGTTCAGGACTCCAGTGCATGGATCGACACGGCAAGAAAAGGCATAAACACCACTCTTTTGTCTCCCCCCTCTGTCTGCCTTAGGTAGTAGATGTTGACATCACATGGCAAATGCTGTCAGTCCTTTCCCCTTTGTTTTTGCACACTGTAAGATGGTAGGAAGGCCTGGCAACAAGACTACTTTTGTAGTTTGTTGAGGAAGATACTACCAGTACGTACTTCTGATGATAATATACTATGCATATAAAGTTGCCCCAAAAAAGAAAATGCAGTAGAAATTCTATCCAACACCCTCAGTTATACATCACAAGTGACATACAATTGCTGACAGACTAAAAAGCAAGGCTTGCCAAAATTGTGTCTTACACAGACACACATCCTGGCATTCACAGGTAGAAACAAGTCTGTGTTTTGTTAGCCTTATTCACAAGCCCCGCCCAGATTTTATCATGGCTGTGGATATGGTAGTGGCCTGGGAACAAGGCTGGCATCTTGTTTGGTGGCCATCGTGAGTTTAGTTGTAACCTTGAACCCAGGCTTTGTGTTCCGGATTTTGTTTCACAGCTTTGGAAATTTTTCTCCAAAACTGTGAGACAAAATCTGGAATGGAAAACCTGAGTTTGAAGCTAGTCATGTTGCATAGCAACAACATGAACCAGCTGCATGCATCCATCTGGGATACATGAAAAAAACAATTAATTAACAAGTACACACTCTTTTGATGGAAACCCTAAATAAGGACACTGTCTGGTTAAAGAGAGAATCCATAGTCTTGGCTATGAATCCATGGTACTCTTTCACTTTCTAGATATATTTTTAGCATGACACTTTCGCCATTATTCATCGTGCAACATTATCATTAGGTCTTATTCCCAGATCCTACCCTCTAACAACGGTCTGGTAAACCCAAGTCGAATTTTTTGGATTGCACATACTTTTGCGACTAGTGTAACCTCATAACATTTTGCACCACACCCACTCACAAAATGTTGAGAGACTCAAGTACAGAGGTAAAAAATTTACTGCTGTAAGGAAAGTGCTACATAATAGTTAACAATATTGGGCCTTACCACATTTTAGAATAGGCTGAAGAAAATTGACTTTGTTCACTAGATCGTTTCTTGGTGGGAGGTGCATGTGGGCTGGGCATCAGACTAAGGTCAAATAAAGCCATACTAAAGTATCATTCTGTAGATGTACATGTAACTTACTAGGGGGCAGTGTCTTGTGGCAACTTCCTTCAGAGCTACTTTCCCAAGTTCAGCAGCAGCTCTTCGCACATGGTCCACTTCCTGCCTTGTTTCCACTGGCACAAGCATCCAGTTCCTCCTCCTGTGGAGGGACTGGACAGTCTAGCTGGCTTATTGTGAGTGGGATCAAGCATATTGTGACCTCGTACCCAGGCTGTTAATGGTGCCTCCTCAATCATTTGTGGAATGGCTATAAATGGAATGTTTACTTTTGTGTGGCTTTGACTACAACTAGAATGCCAGTGGTAAACCAAAATAATTGTCGTTGGGGTGTATTTTTCAAAATCCACTTCCTACACCTTGTAGGATCCTCACTTGGAGGGAGGTTATGAGTCTGACACTGACTCAATATGTAGTGACATCAGCATTATCCTGGCATAAGGATCCAGTTCTTCCCTCTGCAGAGGACTGGACAACCTAGCCGGCTGTTTGTTGAGGGTGGGGTCAAGCATAATGTAGCCTCGTACCCAGGCTGTTAATAGTTCCTCCTCGATGGTTTGTGGAATAGCTATACTTGCTTTTGTATGGCTTTGACTATAAATGGAAAGCTACTGTAGATCGAGAAATTTTCACTTTAAAAATATTTCGCGTCATGGTGTTAAATTTTCGCTGTTTCGTTTCATCCGTGATTTTTTTTTTTTTACGGTTGACGGTTACAATAGGGATGAGCACCTGGAGCCTTCCAGCCGTTTAGTCTACTACCAGGTGTTGGGAGAGCCAGGTATCGCTAGCTGTAGTCGTCGATTGGACATTTACCTCGGGAGGTGGGGACTTCCGCACACGCTTATTCATTGATCATCGCCACGTAGGTTTTTTTTTTGCACGTTAAATTTTCGCGATTGGTTTCAACTGCGAAATTATTTTAACAGCGAAATTTTCCCGATCTACGGTAGTAGTAAACATTTAATAAATTATTGCCATTGGTCCTCTGAAAAAGAGTATTTTACAAAATTCGCTTCCTACACCTTGTAGGATCCTTACATGGAGGAAGATTATGACTCTGACACTGACTCAATATGTAGTGACATCAGCACTACAAGCTCAATGGGTGGAGAGATGACCTCCACACTCTATGTGGGAAAATTCCCTCCATTTATCAAGAAGGAACAAATTTCAGATCACTTCTCCGATTATGGTTTTGGTGAAAATGTAACCCGTGTTACAATATTCTATGACAAAACTACCCACAAATCAAGAGGTTGTGGGATTGTTGTAATTACTCCTGCAAGCATTGGAGAATCAGCTGCTCGTAAGCTGAATGGTACCCTCCTGTGTGGTAAGCACAGGATAGTTGTGAGACCATATCAACGAAAGCGAAGGCAAAATGCCAAAAAGCGTACAGGGGCAAGATCAGTGAGCCCCCTTAGCCCTGATAAGCGTTCTCTCTCAGGCAAACTTGTTGGCCTAGGGACTAGTTCCCAAAGTAGTCCATTTGTTTCTCAGAGCCGTACAGTTGACTCTGATGAAGAATCTGTCTCCTCCATATCAGGAGAATTTTGCAAGGTGTTTGTGAACTCATCTCCACAATTTCCAAATTATGTCAACAACAAGCATCTTCGAAAGCATTTTAGTCAGTACGAAGGAGAAATAGTGAATGCTCGAATTATCAGGGACCAAGAAACAAAGGAGACAAAAGGATATGGAATCATTACCTTCTCTTCACTGTCTGCAGCGGAGACTGCCATACAAAAGATGAACGGCAGTTGTCTACATGGAAAATTTACCATTAAGCTTCATTCTGACAGAGAACGCAGTGTGAGAAAGAGACAACCGCTACCAGCTGTTTCCCCCTCTCTACCCCCGTTTCAAGCTGCTTCACCTCAAAAGCAACTACCCAGCTATCCTTTACAAGATAGTGATGATTCAGACAGTGAATCTGTTTCATCAACTTCAGGGGAAGCTTGCAAAGTTTTTGTAACCTCAACCCCACCATTCACAAATTCTGTCAACAATCGACATCTTCACGACCACTTTAGTGAATTCGGTGTTGATATCATGAGCATTCGAGTTATCACAAACAGGAAGACAAAGCAGACAAAGGGGTATGCATTCATTACATTTTCTTCCTCAACTGCCGCTAGCAATGCAATTCAGGCCAAAAATGGCAGCATGCTCCTTGGAAAGCACAAGCTCAGAATTGAGTTTGAGAGAGGTAGTGTCAGTGGCAGAAGGGAGAGCCAACCTTCAGCCAACCCACATCCCCAGCTACAAGAAATGAGGCGAGCCTCTGGACCTACAGCAATCAGTGTAACAGATGTCGACACCCTTTCTCAACAGTCGAGCATTCAGCCTCCAAACCCACAGCCCTATTTACCACAACCAGCATCAACTGCCATAGTGGTAGAAAATCTAAACCCTGTCATTAGTGATCATGAGATAAAAGCAGTGATGGGCGTGCCTATTTTCTCTTGCACCTTTGAAGCTACTGGACCTGACAGCAAAACAGCGACTATTCAGTGTCAGGTACCTTCAGATGCAGCAACAGCTGTTGCCAAGCTAAATGGGAAGCAACTTCTAGGCCACATTGCCCATGCCTTCCTGGCTCCAACTGCCCTCCCATCGCCATCTATACAACCATACCCTCAACACAAGCCAATGACCTATCCAGTCAAGGTAACCCACCTTGCACCAACTGTTACTGAGGAAAAGCTGCAGTACCATTTCTTAGCAGCTGGTGAAGTGATCAACTGTAAAATTCATCATACCAAGAATACCTATGCACACATCAATTTCAAGGATGAGCAAACAGCACTGCGTGCAGTGGCCATGCTTAATGGGAGCTTTCTTGATGGATGGAAGATTAATGTCTCTCCAAAATTTGGAAAAACTCCACCACCAACAGGCCCTCCTCCTCCCCAATTGCAACCAACTGCTGGCGTTCCCTTTCAGTATTCTTCTCCTCCAGACGTTGCTCCTGGTAGCAATACAGTGATGAAATTATCTCCAGCGAAACAACAACTTCCACAACCAATGTAAGTTTTGTGCAGTGCTTACATGTTGAGAAACTGCATTCAGTAGCATAATTGAAGTGTGTGCATCATGTGGTTTATAAATAGCTCTACCCTATTTTTATCTCTGCTGCAGAGCTGACACCCAGACTGGACAGGAGAAGCAGATAATGAAACTTGGGCCAGATCAGTGGAACAAACTGATGAATGTTGGGCCACATGGGGCCAGCATCTTCCAGGAACTGATTGGTCCCTTCAAATCCAATCCAAATGTTACAATTCAGCCCCAGATTGACCAACTTTCTATTCATTTTGTGGGCGTCCACGATGCAGTGTGGAGCGCATACAAGCACATCGCCAATCAACTCAACAAAGAACTACCTGTCCCAGACAGGTCAGTAACTGTTACTGTAATGATGATCTGATATTAGCTATAACTTGACAAGTGGTGTAAATCTCATCAATCAAACCTTACACAATAAACTGTCATGTCTTATTTCTTCCCTCTCTGCCTTCCACAGAGTGAAAATGGCTGCTCTCCTTGAGTTGCATCCCAATCTACCTTCTGATATCTCCCAGAAACACTGTGTCTCTGTCTCGGGCTACCAGGAGGGTTCCTCAGCTATCAGCTTTGAGGGTCCACCTGCTAGTATTGAAGCAGCACGAGCTGAGGTCGACAGACTTTTGTGTCAGTCTCTGGTCACAGAGCTCGACATTCCATTCCCCAGTGTCCTCCTTGCCTCCTTGAAAAAGAAACTTCAAGTTAGTGGAATCCAAGCACATGTTAGCATCCTCCCTCAGTCAGCAGTCTCAAAACCAACCATCTGCTCTTTCTCAAAGGATGACCACGATCAAGCCATCCAAGTGCTCAGGGATGGGCCATGTGAGAAGCTGGTATCGGTGAATACACAGGATGTTCTTGACCAAATTAAAGCTCATCCCGATCACAACTTGGCAAAACTTGCAACCGATTTCTCTGTGGGGATTCATACAACAGCAAACACAGTTGCAATTCAAGGGTTTCTGCCACGTGATGTTCAGTCAGTCAAAAAGTTGCTCAGTAAAGAAATCAAAGAGCTTTCAGTGAAAAGAGTGCCTCTTTCCTGCACTTCAGAGCAAGCAACATACCTGAAACATGTGTTGATTGACCACCCTAATGAGGAAACAAAGTCCCTAGTAACCAATCTTTGTGCTGATGTCTCATACAGCAAAGGTAAGATCTTCCTTACTGGCAGTCCTGAAACAGTTGAAGAGGCATGTTCACAACTTTTGAGTGGGCCTCTCCTTGCTGGACTCCAGATTCGCTCGTTTCCTTTCACCTGCCATTTCAAGTTCCTGTCACAGATAGAGCAATATGTTCTCAAGCCATTCCAAGACCGAAATCTTGATTTTATCTACGCTACTGAAATATTATCAATGCCCTCAAGGGGTCATGGAAAGCAGGAAAGGAAAGTTTCAAAGCCAGATGAGCAAAGTTTCACAATCACCATTTTCAGCAGAGAACCAGTTGTTTTTGAAAACGTTTGCCTCTCTTTGGAACCCCTGGCACCAAAATCTCGACATTTTCCTGTTCGACCAAGAGCACTAGAGTGTGTCAAAAATGAATTGTGCAAGTTTGAGCAGAAGTATCATGTGAGGCTTCTCTCACAGCTGAAAGAAGGCTCTGCGTCCATCATCATTTATGGCCTTACCACTGAAGAAGTTGAACGATGCTGGGAAGAAATTAGAGAACTCATAAGTTCAAACCTGGTTGTGGTGAGGCACATCCCAATTGACATCTACCAAGCAAAGTACTTGCAGCAGAAATATGTTAGTGAGCTGGGACAGCTGAGAGCAGAGTGCATGGAATTGCAACTTCCTCCGACAAGAGATTCAGCCAACTTCAAAAGAGATGATAATCTTTCAATAAAGATCAGGGGAATTGAGAAGCAGGTTGAGACAGTCCGAGAGAGGATAATGGAATTGATTGGCACAGACTTCACCGTTGATACCTTTGAAGTCACTTGCCAGCCAAAGTACAAGAGGATGTGGGTGAAACGATGGAATGATGTGAAAAGGGAACAGGAAGCACACAGTGATGTCATCATTGAGTTTTCACAACCCTGCGGAAGGGACAGAAGGTCTTCCAATACTTCAGATGACAGTGAACCAGAGATCAATTTCTCATTTGCTGTGTTTGGTTCTGATCCAGAAGAAGTGAAAGAAGTGAGAGATGTGATTTGCACCCAAGAAAATGGCCAATTGATGGATCAAAAGCAGATCTCATTGACCCAAGAAGCAACTGTTGCCTTACTCCGAGGAATGAGTTCAAAGGAGTTGAGGTTTAGTCACCAAGTGAATATTGACATTGACAAGAAAGCAAACCTGGTCACCCTGTCTTCACCCCACAGAGCAAATGATGACTTGGATGCCACAGAAGAAGAAATCCAGCGTTTCATTGGTAACCACACCACCACTAGCAAGGAAATAACATGTGAAGACCCAGTGGTGGGACTGGTCCTCAATTCCAGAACCATGTCCGTGAGGTACCTCTCCACCGCCAATACTGTGGCCAAACCACACAATGTTTCAGTCCGACCTCTCAAAAAGCCTCGTATAGGACTGCTTGTGCGTGGCAGTCAGGCTGCAATCCAAACAGTTGAACCCTTGATTCAAGCAAGTGTGATAAAACCAATTCAAGAGAACATCAGCCAGCTCCAAATCAACATTGACCGCATTTACACCCCGCTTCTTACCAGTAGAGAGTTCAAAGCACTTGACGACAAGTTGCAAGAAGATTTGTGTGTGCTCTTCTCCTACCCCAGGGTAGGTAAGCAAAGTGAAGCACTTCGAAGCATTCTTATCCAGCCTTCTTCCTCTTCTCACTGCCTCAAGTTTGAGGTCTGCAAGGGAAATCTTGTGTTTGAGCAGGTCGATGCCATTGTGAACGCAGCCAATGAGGACCTCAAGCATTATGGTGGTCTGGCAAAAGCCATTCTTGATGCAGGAGGGTCTGTTATTCAGACAGAATGTGATAGCTATGTTAGGTTGCATGGTAAGCTCAGAGCTGAAAATGCTGTCTGCTTGGAAGCTGGAAATCTGCCCTGCAGGAAAATCATTCATGCTGTTGGTCCACGGTGGAAGGGAGGTAGACAAAACGAAGAGTACTCTCTCTACTTCACCATTTACAATGTCCTTTCCGTAGCTGAAAAGGAAAATATTGGCAGTGTGGCACTTCCTGCAATCAGCACAGGAATTTTTGGTGTTCCAGAAGACATATGTGCCAGGGCATCCATGAAAGCGGTTCGCGACTACTGCCAGGCAAATCCAACCTCGAATATCCATACTGTACGTTTTGTTCTCTTCACACAAAGTGTAGTGGATACCTTCCTCGACTTCTTTGATTCTGGGGTCTTTGAAAGTTGCATTGTGCAGCCAACTTCTTCATCATCTGCCAATGTAGAGTCCTCTCCTGTTTCCTCACATAGCTGGCTGTGGGAAAATGACCGTGGATCATTTACCTATTACCCAAGTGATGTTGCAAGTCGCCTAACAAGGGAGTTTGCTCAAAATCCCGGAGGTGCTGTTAGGTGTCTTATAAATGGAAAGTTTTACAACATCAATTTTCCCACCATGACTCAAATCAACACCTCCACTGGCCACCAAAGGAGAGTGCAGCGTGCAAACACAGCTTCCTCTGTACCAGAAGCTCCAAAAAGCATCCAGTGGTACTTCACGGATGACAAGGGCCGGTTATCTCCTTACACTCCAGCTGACTCAAAAGCCATTGAAAACATGTACCAGTCTAATGCTCCTCACCACCTGGTCATCAACAACAATACCTACTCATTCGACTTCAACAGAATGTGCCAGATAAACACCAGATCTAACTACAGACGTGCAATCCAGCGGAAAGAGGAGCAATCTGCATCCGTAACTCCAATAGAAACTGAAACACCAGAGCAAGAAGTTCAAGGAACACCACAAAAGGACTTGGTGGTACTTTTACGAGGTCCTAAAGAGAATCTCTCTCGGGCGAAAGCCATGTTGGAAGAGAAGTTGAAAAGCTCCTTCCAAACCCGCACCGTCTCCCTTCCCCCTGTGCTCACTGCTGCCCTGGAAAAGAAGCTAAAGGAGATTGCTAAAAAGCACAGTATTACCTTCACCTTTGAAGAACAGGCAGGCAAGGATGGCAAATCTCGCAAGGCTCTGAAGCTCAAGGGACTTACATTCTTTATGCATCATGCGATTAGTGCCATACAAGAGGAGATTATCAACCACCAGCTGTCATCTGTTCAAGAATCAGAAACAGAGCATCCCCCAGAATGGCAACCACAGAGTCAGACGACAGAGCTCTTCCCCTTGACTCCAGGGACACCAGAGTGGAACAGAGTGGAGCAACAATTCAAACAGACAATGACAAATCAGATTGCAAAAATCAGTCGGATCCAGAACACATGGCTTTGGGAAAAGTATGTCATGCACAGGAAGAGGCTTAGTGTTAAGAATGAAGGAAACATTAATGAGAAAGAGCTGTTTCACGGAACACGTGGAAACGACCCAAGGCAGATATACGAAGGTGAGGATGGCTTTGACATGCGATTTAGTGCCCAAGGAATGTGGGGACAGGCCAATTACTTTGCAGTGAATGCCAGCTACTCCCACGGTTACGCCCATCAAGCTTCAGATGGCCACAGAGAAATGTTCCTTGTCAAAGTACTCACTGGTGATAGCTACAACTGCTCTTCAAATTCCTCCTTGCGAATGCCACCTGTGAAGCAGATAAGTGGAGGAGGGGGGAAGGTTCAGTTTGCTCAAAGGAGATATGACACTGTCACTGGCACAACCGGAGGCTCCCAAGTCTTCATGACATACGATAATGACAAAGCTTATCCGGCTTACCTCATCAAGTACTAGATAGGTATTTAGGCGGTCTGTATTATATTGAACATGTATAGTGAAGTGACTGAACACGGAACATTATTATGCACATAAGCTAGCACCAGCCTCCTGCACAATAGAATCATTGATCTAGGTAGAGGACCATTGTTTTGTAAAATTATAGTTTGTTGATTTGTACTACGCCCATTCCATGTGATAAAAAAATTGTTTATACACAACAATTACTACTGTTGAAATAATATAATAATAATACACATATCAAAATTCGTCCAACCCCTGAAAGAACACATCAGGTGCCCCTGTCTCTAGCTCTCTCTGTAGGGCATCCATGTCATCAGGGTCAAGTTGCCTAATATCCAACCAGTCTCGCAGGAGAGAAGCAGAGGGCGGGGCAGAGATCACAGGACCAAGGTCACTGTCAAAACAACATAATTTGAGGTTACATATAATTCATTGACGAATAATTAAAAGTCTCTAGTTAATAAATGTTACTACACCCTTGGTAACTAAGCTACAGAGGAGAGAGATATGAAATTCTAATCTTGTTCCCAGGCCTCCCCCGTTCTTGTTCTTTGGTTTATAATACACGGAAGCAGAAGAGCGGCGACCCTGTTTTTTGCCGCTCTTCCACTTCCGTGTATTATATTGAACACAAACCGAAGAACAAAAACAGGGGAGGCCTGGGAACGAGGCTAACTAAACTCTAAAAGGATATACCCATGAGCTGAGGTGGTACCGTGGTAATGATTAAGATGTAACCAATCAGAGGGCTGAATTCAATGCCTAGACAGGAAGTGAACAGTGGTTAACTCTTAGCTGGTTGAAGAGAAGGTTATCTGGTACCAACTTGAGCTCGGAAAATAACTGCTAACTAGCTCACCTAAGATCTAGCTGCGGTGTGGGCAGTTCCTCCTCCATCACTCCCACTCCATACCCTGCTCCACTGCCTGTTGGCAGTCCAGCTATGTTTAGTATATTGTCCAGCTCATCAGAATCATAGGGGTTAGGTGAATAGGACACCAGGTTCTGTGGGTCATTTGCAAACTCAGCAGGAGGGAGGGGAGAAAAAGCCAAGTTTGTCATCATTGGGCTGGTGCTAGCTCCAGTTGAAGAGTAGGAAGCTAAGCCATGTGAGGCTTGTTGTGATGGCGGGAGCGGAAACTGGGTGGTAAGGTGTGGATTTTGTAGGTGAGAGACGGTACCCTTTGAAGGGGAGGTCATGTGTGTGGCATGCATGGGTTGTGGGAGAGGATGGTGGGGATTGGGGGGTGAGACATTAGTGAAAGGAGGAGGTGGGTTTACTGTTACCGAGACAACTGATGTGGGGCTAACAGGAGGTTGGAGAGGAGGAGGCTGGGTGCGCAAGAGAGTAGGCTGGACACCAGAATAAGTTCTGCTTGCTTGTTGGGGAGGAATAGCGGGCTGTGGAGGATGGTTTACATTGGCGATGAGCTCTTGTGAGCCAAAGTGAGGAATTTTGATTCCAGCTGCCTGACACTCACAGATGAGCACTTTCTTCTGCTCCTGGAGAACTCGTATCTGTTCTTGTTGCTCTTGAATTACCTTCTGCTGCTCTTCAATTTGTTTGTGCTGCTGTTCTATCTGTTCAGCCTGCTGTTGAATGTATACCAAACTCATACCCTCGGCACCATTACCCTGGGATTTTACCATCTTTCTAATGGGGTGGACGAATGGTCGTGTTGTTTGTTGGAGACGTTTCCATCTATCCAAGACACTTTTGTCTTGGTCTGATAACCCACCTTCACTTTCATCGGGAATAAGAAATGCTTCGATTTTGGCCCGTTTCTTTTTGTCCACAGCTATTGGCTCTGGATGGTGTTTTCTTTTCTTGTCATCGATCCTCTTCCGTTTTGAAGGCCCTGGAACAAGCACACAAAACAATTTACAAGCAATAAATTTTTAACTGTACTTAGCAAGCAGTTAACTAATTAATAGTCATGATGCTGGCAGTGAAGGGGGGGGGGGGGTCAATAAATCTGTGAGTAGCTAGTGGGTGGGGGGGATTGGGGGATCGTGATGGCTTACCTTCCTTGGCCTCTTTGCAGTCTCTGCCGGTCCCTCCCTCACCCTCCTTCTGCGCCTTCTCTCGGTCCTCCATGAGTTTTTTAAGGGCGTCCTTGACCTTGTCCTGCGAGGGAATCGGGACCTTGCACTTGTGGTAATCCATAATCTCATCAGTGATTGCTTGCTTTAGCTCATCTTTGGTGAGCAGCTTCTTCTCAAAGGAGAAATCAAAAGGAGGTGTGCAAATTGGCTCATCCTTCAGATCGTGGTACCGACTAAGGTATTTGTGTGTAAGAGCTTCCTCAGGAGAAACTCGCTTCTTGGGGTCAAGCTGCAGCAATTGGTCTAGTAGATCAAGAGCTACTGAGGTTGCGGTTGGAAAGAGCACTGACAGTTCTACTGGTTTTCTCGAAGGCAACGTTTGCAGGTACGTTTTCACTCGATCTGAGCCAACGTTGGCAATGTACTCTTCACTTGGAGTGCCGACCACACTCAGGATGAGCTGTAATTGGTTGAGGTAATTCTTCCCAGGAAAGAGCTGCCTTCTGCCCAGCATTTCAGCAAAGATGCACCCAACTGACCACATGTCGATTGAGAATGTGTACTCATTAAGAGAGAGCATCAATTCAGGAGCTCTGTACCATCGTGTGGCTACATATTCAGTCATAAACATGGCATGCTCCTCTTCAGAGAAAGACAATCCCCTTGCCATCCCAAAATCCCCAATCTTCAGCTCACAGTTGCGATTGATGAGTAAGTTGCTTGGCTTCAAGTCCCTGTGGAGGACATTGGCGGAGTGGATATATTTCAGTCCCCGCATGATTTGGTAGAGGAAGAACTTTATATGTTCATCGCTGAGAGGTTGAACAGAATGGATGATGTGGTGAAGGTCACTCTCCATAAGGTCCAAAACCACATACACATCCTCAAAAGTTGACAAATCGTCTGGTGGTTGCATCACATCCAGAATCGAGATGATATTTTCGTGCCGTAAGTGCCTCAGGATTTTTAGCTCTCGGTAGGTTCTCTTGGATACAGTCAGCATCTCAAAGGCCTTGTGGATTTTCTTGATTGCAACTCTTTGGCCAGTTCGGTTGTCTTTTGCTGCACACACCACTCCATATGCTCCTGTCCCTATGCTCTCGAGGGGGGAATATCTCGAGTCCACCTCGAACCTCACCGAAATATTGTGGTGCTTGATTATCTTTACCCGCTTGTCTGCCATCTCTGGAACTCAAAACTTAAATAAAGCCGGACACATTATATCTTACACTTCATGTTTGTTGCCCTGCACAGTGATCGTCTCGGGATATATGGATCAGGGGGATTGCTGAGTCACCTCCTCCGCTCCCGATCAATTCATTACGTCATGGTAGCTGCTTATGACGTCATAAAGTAGCTAGCCTTAGTTATAGTCTCGGAACCAGACCGTGCATGTGTCTGATCAACTATTAACCATCGACATGTCTCATTTGACTCCCATGAACAATGCTGTTGGCCGCTTCGTGTGTCAGCTGAAGAGGCTGACCTTGCAGTACTGTAAGAACGGAGGGAGCAGCAAGGGAATTAGGTGGGCACGGTGCATTTTTAATGTTGGAGGGCAGTAATTTTTATGTCCCCTCTCCCTCCACTCCAGAGAATATATCAATAGTTATATTGTGCAATTTGCAAAGGAGAATCCACAGCTGACAGTGTATGTGAGACAACGTCCTGGAAGACACCCACGATTAGTTGCAGAATACCGTGAGTCAAGGACTAGTCTCATGCCCAGACCCCATTCCAAGTAATGTCTGGGCATGAGACTAGTCAAGGGGTGTGTAGTACTGTGTTAACCTTGTGCAGTGAAATGGGACAAAATCTGTGTGTGTCTCAGAACCAGACCGAGTCTGGTCAAATGACTGGCATACTTGTGGAGTATTTGTGGACCAAAACAGGGTTCTCGCTAGCAAAGGGCACTGTGTCCTTTGGGGGCTCTAATGGGCCGTTTGGGTCTGCCCCAAAACCAACTTTGGGTCGACCTCAAAACCAACATATTTTCAACAGCCACTTCAACTACTTATAAAGCTTAAAAGTGTCTGGGCTCTGAACAGTGATGACTGAACTTGGCTAAATTGCTTTGGGAGGTATACTGACAGTGGTACACATGCAACAAGTGTTGACATTCAAGATGAGGGGCATGGTCATGAGACAATATTTGTGCCCTTTTGGCCTGTAAATCCTGGTAAGAACACTGGACCAAAAAGCTCCATATTGGCATGCAAGCTGAAGATTGAACACCCCTTTTAGTAGTGTTATCTTCTTCCATCTAGTGAATGGGAACAGTCGTATCGTGTCAGTGAAGAACCTCACTCCCAAGGAGATCAAGTGCCATGTCTCTTTGCTGAGAACCTCCTCAGGTATCAAGGTGACCAAGTTGAAGAAATGGTGGCATACGGACAATCCTACGATACAAGGCAACTGGAACCCATTCTTGAATAAGTAAAGTGCACCAATTTGTGTATCATCAGCTCTCACATGCACCATTATCAATCATGTTTATGAAACATCATGAGTCATCTCCTTTTGAAAGGCAAGTATAGTTCACCCAATGTCTAGCCTCGTTCCCAGGTCTTAATTCCCATTTTGCATACCATCAGAATCAGAATCAGGTGGTGGGCATACCTGGACACGAGGTTTAGTCAATACCTTAAGTTAAATTTGTCGTCTTCAACTGTGCATGGGGTTTGTGAATTACATCACATTGCTCCATTATCACGTTTACGTTTATATTGGTCAGCAAAACAAGCTCCCTGCTAGAAGGTAAGTGTTCGATGTAATCACCATTTCAGCCAATACTGAGCCTCATTCCCAGGTCTTCCCAATTTTACAATACTGTAAGAAAATCAAAAACTGGATGATGGGCAGGCCTGGGAATGAGGTTACATTAAGTTGGATTCGTCACCTTCACTGTTTTCACTTTGGGCTCCTGAATGCTGGAGAAACATACAGATAGTGAGGAGGGTAACATGGTCTGTCACTCTGCACATGTATGCACAGAGCTATTAGGGTCAAGGGAGGGGCTGGGAGTGAGGCCAAGCTATGAGCTGATTAGGGTATGATGAAGTAACAGTAATGTTATTAAATTTTTGTTATCATTCGAAGCCAAATCTGAACCAGTAATAGGACACAAGGGTATTTTCTACAGTAAAAATAATTGAATTGTACACTTCAAACTACTGGTGGCCTGAACGGGGACAAAAGAAGGAAGGAGGACAAAGGAAGGAAGGAGGACAAAGAGAGGGAAGGAGGACAAAGAGAGTATAAAAATATCTGACAGTACAACTGGCTGTACACTTGTACAGATGGTATAAAAACTGAGGACCAGATTGCGACATTCACAGTGGTGGCCAAACAGTGATTCCAAGGCTACGTTAAACCCTCGGCATCCAAAAGTTTCTCTGCAGATAAAAACATAAATAATTATAGTATGCAAAAAGATAAACAATTATAGTATGCAAATACACAAATACTTGTTGTACGAGGGTGAGTGGTTCAGGTAAGCCCCGATAATGTTAAATACAGTTTAATGCAATTAGACGAAGTTAACATTGAGGGGCGCCCCCTGGGGATTGTGATGTAGAGGTGCGCATGCGTGTGGCCAGACAACCACACGGTCATTACAACAGTCCAGTCGTGCTGGTGTCAGGCATTTCTCTCCCCCCCCCCCCTTCCCACCCTCTTCTAAAGGGCTCCTTCCTTAGTTCTTCTGCTTTTCACTCTCCATCCCGACTATGCATCCATGATGGGATCAGTGCTGGGCCAGTGTGGAGAGTTTCTCTCCACAGCTCCCCCCCCTGGCAACTAACCCTTCTGGGGTTTAAGTATTCTGGAAGGGACGGAGAGGGAGTTGCCTGGTCCACACTTCCGCCACACTACACAGAAAGGGGGCCTCCTCCTCTTCTGTGGCTATTAGATGGTAGGGTGAGTGGTTCAGGCAAGCCCCAATAATGTTAACATATTGTATGCAATATGACTTACCAACTCTATCAATTTGTGATAAGAAGGGTATTTTCATATCCATTTCACTGTGGAACAGAACAGAATAGCAAGACATACTTCATACTGCCTCTCTCCTGTACCTTGTTCTCAGGCCATTACCCCCTCCCACCCCACACCACTTACACGCATGCACGCACACACACACGCACACACACACACACACACACACACACACACACATACCTAGTTTGTAATTCCAAATCACTGTCTTCGTCAAAACTGAGTTTTGGTAGCTTAGAGTCCGTGTTCTCTACTTCCATAGGTGATCCAGTCTCAGGACCATTCTCCCAGTAGTCACAAGATCCACCATCGGGGGAGGTCGCAGTGGTGTGTTGCTGAGATGCTAGATGCGTTAGTGGTGTTTGGTGTGATAGCTGTTGGGCCATCTCTGCTGGCAACAATGCCTCGTCTCTCCAGAGCTCTTCCTTCTCTTTTCTCTTGTGCCGCTTCACATCGGCCGCAATGCTGTCAAGGCTTGCAACTTTCTTTCCTTTCCTGTGATCTGGATGAGAAAACAAGGTTGGTGTAAGCTTTGGAGAGAGAGAGGGAGAAAGAAAAATCCGCAAGGATCCAGCTGGGAACAAACCGGGAACCTACTAGTCAGATGCTATGTTCTATCCGACTAGCATTCATAATAAGGTCCTGGGGTCAATTGCCAGTTGGAGAAGGTAAAATCCATAGGGATTCAGCCGGGAACAAACCGGGGACCTTCCAAATACTAGTCAGATGCTCTTACTGCCCGTTTGACTAGTCAGAAGGTCCTGGGTTCTGCGTCTCAGCTGGTCTATCCGACTAGTAATCGGAAGGTCCTGGGTTCAGATTCCCAGCTGGATCTCTATGGATTTATCTTTCTTTCTCTCCAAAGCTTACATCAAGTTTATTAGCTTCAAAGACTGCAAGCACTGCACCATCTGCTACCCATCTGACTAGTAATCAAAAGGTCCTGGGTTGATTCCTAGCTGGATCCCTATAGATTTTTCTGCTTACATCAAGTTTATTCATGCCTACATAGAGCTTCAGAGAGAGCAAGGTGTCGTGCAATTACCACAAGAATTTCACCACAGCACCATCTGCTACTCTCAGTGTCTGCCTCATTCTCAGATTATTTTCACCTCCAATGAAGCTAAGACATCGACACCCCCCTCCCCAAACACAACACCACACACCTGGTGGTCTTTTAGACGTGATAGTAGGGTTACCAGCCAGGGCTGGGAAGTCTTCGTGACTGTAGTCAAATCTTGAGAGGCTTGGTCTGCAGAGATAAAAATAATCAGCCAAGGATTGAGGTAATTCACAATGCACAATTTGCTCCCTCCAAACTAGACAGAAAGATGAATGGAGGGGTTATGGATACTTGCTCTAATAGACTAGTCTGATTGCAAGCCTATACTGTGTTTTGTACCCGCTACAGAAATATTGCAGTCCAATCAGATTGCAGAATATACAATAATTATGACACACTGACATCCAGTGAGAGCCTATAATATTGTGAACTGTTGCAATGTAAAACAAAGAGCTGAAAAGACTTTGAGAACATGGCAGAAGTACATCTGGCTAGCTACACTTGAGAACATGGCAGAAGTACATCTGGCTAGCTACACTGACTTGAAGCCTGAAATTCTAGTAGATGTTCCTATTAACATTCCTATGGTGCAACCAGACCTCTGTGCTATGCTCGACTCTGCCAGACTACTATTAGACCTTATGCAATACCTCATGTAACCAATGTAAAATGGACAGTGGACGGATATCCGGATACTACGCCACCATTTTGAGAGGCAAGGAAGACCGCGGTCTATGGAGCGTAAGTACAGTGAAGTACTTTGCGAGCTCACTGTGCCAACGAGGCATGCAGGTTAGCTTATTCGCTTCGGTGAGCGTTAGGTCCTGTTGAGACCTTGTGCATTCTGGGTGGAAATGTAAAATCACTTCCTGCGCTGGTGAGAAGGGAGCTCCATCGACTGCAGTCATTTTTGCAAATCAAAATGGCGGCATAGTATCCGGCTTTCCATCCACTATCCGTTCACGTTTGGTTATGTGAGGTGATGACGTCAATTGCATAAGGTCTATAGACCATGTTTGAAACTCTGTAACTATGGTGATGACCTGCATTCCCATTGGTCACCACACATACACTACACACTGAGCAATTGGGTATGTACATAGCTGAGGTCTGGTTTGGTAACAAAATCATAGAGGGTGTGCATGTGACGTCATCGGTAGGTAATTTCTGCATATTTCTGCATACTTCCGTATATGTGCTGCCATCTTGAGAGGAAATGAATAGGGAAATTGTACGGCGAGGCCTATTCTATGAGCTCGCTTCGAGGTACGGAGCATGCATTTAGCTTCAACTCTATATTATGCAGAGAGCTAGTAATGACGGTTAACATACCTGTACAAGAAAGGAATGCTACCTGTAGGATCATTGCTAGTGCAAAGAGTTCGATGTGCTAGTACTTACGTCCCATTAAAAACCGTCCATTTTGCCTATCAAGATGGCGGCATAGCAACGGTTGCTACGATGTGATGACATACACGCATTGGTCACCACACATACACTACACCCTGAGCAATTGGGTATATACACAGTCATACCTGAGGAGTGGTTTGGTAAGAAAAATATTATGTGTCCTAGCAGCCACCTTCACGATGTGTAAAGGTGTCAGAGTGACTACAACCATTACCTTTTTGCATCTCTGCAATCTGTGGTAGAGTTCGTACTGCGAACTTCTGATGCAGTTTCGCTGATTTCCTCAGGGTTTCTCATAGTTCCAGGAGATTGAACCTTGTTTTTCTTGTGTTTCTTTTTTCTCTTTCGCTCTTTACGCCTGGCATTGTCCAGTTCCAAGGTCTTACGGTTTTTAACAGTCTGGAGTAACTCCGCCATCCTGGAAGTTGGGATCCGGAGACCCTCAAAACCTCTGAAGCCTATTGTGCTCTCCTTTACTCCCTCACCCTCTGATTCGCTCCCAGATACGTGCCACTCCGCCATAGCATCCTTCTTGTAGTGGAAAGGCCGCCCACATGCGAAGAAGCGAAAAAGCTTGGGTACTTTTCGAAGTAACAACGATTATCTCTTTTTCAAGTTTCACAAAATTTTCTATTGTTTCGTATAATTAGAACGGGTAACCATTCCAACAGTTACTCAATGTCTAGCACTACAAATTTATAATGGCGAGTGCTGAGGTCCCTGTTGTTCTCAGGGTGAAGAGGAAGAGAACAGAGGACCCTGCTGATGCTCTGGGTAAGTTAGTGATTGATAAATTGTGTGTAGTGGTACATTGGGCTACCAGACACAAATCAGCTAAGGGGGTGTACGATTAATAAATGGAATAGCCCAAATTTGGCAACTGATTGGGCTGGGACTCCATGGAGCACTGAACATAAGATACTTATACGTATTGCTGTTCTTCTATATCATGCACCACAGCCATTACAAAGATAAAGCGATTAGACCCATCAATTAGTGAGGAGGGTAAGTCCCTTACTAATCATGGATCTCCAAATCTGGGTGTATGCTATGACCGTCATGTTTACTTTTGACCCAGATACGAGCATCTTCCATTTTGTTGGGACAGTAGCCGAGAAGAATGTTAGCGAAAAGGAGGTCCTAGTAAGTCCCTTGAGATACATTGCTAGTAATATAACTATGTACTTTGCATTTAGCTTGAAGTTGACCAATTAGAGGACTACTTTCAGCAGCTATACAGGAAGCAAGAGCGCATGATGACATTTTTATTGTCGAGGGAGAAAGATTAGGGTTAGGAATAACCCTCTGCAATAAAAACGGCGACGTCGTGCGCTCTTGAGGAAGTGAAAAGGTTATTAGTTGAACCAAGGCTGGACATATATACAGAGCTGTACATTTGGTGCTTATCAGATGTACAGTTTCAGGTGTGTACGTAATGTTGTTCTTTTCATTTTTGTCTTGCTGGGAAGGTCCTAGTCACCTGTGCTATCTGACTCACCGATACGCTTTTTGCATGAAAAAAATTCCCCCACTGCAGGACCAAATCCACCAGCACAGAGACCACAGATCACTTGTGAAGAGCAACCCACTCTCCAGACTCACCATTTCTGACAGACATGACATTTGCAGAGAACAGAAAAAGGTATGTTTTTCTTTGTCAGCGGCCTTTGTATATCTCACACCGGAGTGACTCTGTCTCGCTAGGCTTCCTCCTCTAGTCAGCGGTTCAAGCTGGTGTCTCAACTCAGGCACTTTGAAAGTGCAGAAGGAGAACCATCACAGGCAACAGGGTGAGAAAAATGAATTGCCTCTAAAAGCTATCTCTAAATGAATTTCCCTGTTGACATTCAGCTGTCAGTAATTGTAGGTGTTAATTTCACCATTATGAGACATCATCATGAGACATCATGAGACATCATGAGACTCCATTAGACACAATGAGACACCATTAGACGTTATGAGACATTATCAAACACATCACATTAGTACATGTACTAGTTTTTGTACCAGACCCTGTTATTCTGTAGAGCAGAGGAACCAGCAAAAGATTCGGATTGGGATCAAGACCATTAGAAGCCAGGAATGAAGCCAGCTTTGTTAGTTGGGAATAAGCCCAAGAATTCGACTTCGTTCACCAGACTGTTTCTCGCCGGGAGGTGCATGCGGGCTGGGCACGAGACTAGAATGAACCCAGCTTATTATTGAATAAAGTCAATTATAGTTCTTTTTCATTACCGTATCTTATTAGGAGTGGAGAGCAGCCTATTGCTGAGCTGATGAATGAAATGATACACTTGTACGATGTTGTGCAAGAGGAAAGTGCAGAGCAGAATGGAGATACAACCATGCTGATGGAGTAAGCTGTAGTTTTTGGACAGCGACAGTAGATGGCAACAGTTTCGTTGTAATTACACTCTAGCAATCATTTTCAGGAGTGCCATTGAAACGTTGCAATGCAGATTACATTTTTACCAACTGTCACGTAATTGTCCAAAACTGGAATAAAAGTTGTTTTGTTACTAGTAGTACCCAAGCTTCGTTCCCAGGCCACTCTATCTCGCAGCTGTGGAGAAGCTGCAAGATAAAATCTGTGATTGGCCTGGGAATGAGGCTAGTAGTATCCCTCTGCTTGTGGTTCTCAGCGTCTGACTAGTATTCACAAGGTCTCAGGTGAGGATCCTTGGACTGCCATGAGCCTCTTGTACTCTACCTCCTTACCAGGAGTGAACACCGTGCCAGCACCAAGCCTTCCTCTGCGAATGGTACCATTACCTGCAATTCAACAAGAATGGTCAGGGAGAAGATTTCACCAAGAGACAATGGTACAGCTGTGTTTGTATCCACGACGATGCTGTGCATTAGCTGTATCCATGACGATGCTGTGCAGTATGTGTATCCACGACGATGTTGTACAGTATGTGTATCCACGACGATGCTGTGCAGTAGGTGTATCCATGACGATGTTGTGCAGTATGTGTATCCATGACGATGTTGTACAGTATGTGTATCCACGACAATGCTGTGCAGTATGTGTATCCACGACGATGTTGTGCAGTATGTGTATCCACGACGATGCTGTGCAGTATGTGTATCCACGACGATGTTGTGCAGTATGTGTATCCACGACGATGCTGTGCAGTATGTGTATCCACGACGATGTTGTACAGTATGTGTATCCACGACGATGCTGTGCAGTATGTGTATCCACGACGATGTTGTACAGTATGTGTATCCACGACGATGCTGTGCAGTATGTGTATCCACGACGATGTTGTACAGTATGTGTATCCACGACGATGTTGTACAGTATGTGTATCCACGACGATGTTGTACAGTATGTGTATCCACGACGATGTTGTACAGTATGTATATCCATGACGATGTTGTACAGTATGTGTATCCATGACGATGTTGTACAGTATGGTTATGTTTTCATCTCCAGGCTCCAGTGAGTTTGTCTATGACCTTTACTATGCCAGAAACTGCAGCAATCAAGAATTGACCTCCTTGTAAGTAGTAGCTTCGTACCCACCCTCATTTCTTCCTTCCGCATGTGAGAAAGAGCCTTATTATGAGACTATGTAAGTAGTTTGTACTCTGGCATCATTTTATGTCCTCCCTTATATTTCATCTCTCTTGTCTTTCCCTCTCTCCTTTACCCTCTCTCCTTTGCTCTCTCCTCCTCTCATCTCCTCTCCTTCCCTCCCCCCCCCCCCCCCTTCCCTCATCCCCTCTTCTTTTCTTCCCTATTCCTCCCTCCCCCCTCTCCTCTCCCCCAAGTGACTGGACCTCACTGTCAGTATATGAACCAGAGCTGGTTCATGATATCTTAGACCATGATGAGGGCATGTACGATGACGAAGATGACTCTAATGGTAGGCAGATTTCCTCTGTTTTACAAAAACAAACAGTCATGTAGTCCAGCAAGCTGCATACAGACAGGATTTATACTCCCAACAAGAGGGATGCTTTGATAATGGCTAGCTTCATTTCATAAGAACAGTAGCCTCCTTCCTATCTTTCCCAACCACCTTGCAAATGAGAAGGATGTCAGTTGCTTCATCCCCAGCTATCCACAGCCCCCCCCCCCCCCCCCCCCTCTCTCCCCAGTGGATAGCTTGGCATGAGACTAGAGTGATAGTAAGCTGATTCTGAATTCTGCTTTTCAGATGAGAACAACTGGCGGAACGATTACCCTGATGAGGATGAGAGTGGGAGAGAAAGCCAATCTAGCTCCTCTGACTCGGAAGAGGAGGAGTTGGGCCATTCCAATGCAGCGTACAGACACAGAAAGGCATATTGTGGTTAGCAGGATGAATTCAAAGTTCACCCTGTGTAGTTTTGTTCCCAGGTCTCTCTACCTGGCTTTCTGTTCTTTTCAAAGTGTAAATATCTCTTGTATTCACCCTCTGGCTACCATCCAGACGAGTATCAACTTGAAGATGAGCCATACCAGGAAGATAGCTACTGGTAAGCTTCTGAACCTAACACAATAACAGGTAGCTGATGTTGCTTGAATCTGCCTACCCTTCAGGACCCCTAGGGCAGATGACTCCCCTGGAGATGAAGAGTGCTACTAATGTGTGTCCCCATGACTTGTAGGTCATGATTTTATTCCAATGTTTCTCTCACTGTCTTCTCCTTCACCTACAAGTGTTTCATTTTTGAACCATGCAAACAGATCTGAACTATAATTATTCCGTGCATTGTAGATGCTTTATAAGCATGATAATGAATTTTATTTGATCAATAGTAATTTCAGTGCTCTTCAGTGCTTGTTGAAGATGTGCCTTTTGTTGTGAGGTGCAATGCCTCTTCGTTTGTCCAATGCTGTGACCTGTAATAAGGAGAGGGATCTTTACCTGTGTTCTTACACCTTATACAGCATGTATAGATATAGCATAACTAGTAAACTAAAAGAACCATACAGCAAATAGTACATACAGTGAGTATGGAGATGGATGCATTCTTGGTGGCTGCTTTGGAGTTCAAGTGATCTGTGAGACACCTGGTGAGTTGTGCACTGTCCTCAGACTCTTCCCAGTGTGAACGTTCCTGCATAGATCCAACCAAGGGTCAACCAACAGCTGTGACGGTAGCTAGCCAAACTACAAGTAGCTGAACCTCAAGAAAATTGTGACCCAGTGCAGTAGTATAGATAGTTCTTATCACAATAAGACATGCTATCGAAATAAATGCTCAACAAGGGTGTGTATTATTGTGCTCAACTAACTTACCCTTCCATTGTTAACTACTGTGAACTGATATGAAATGCATTTTTTGTGCTTACTCTTAGCCAGGAGTGTTGTAGCATCTGACTTGAAGAGTAGCGCTTCTGTGGGGCGACCACCAACAGGTGTCCAATGAAGTCCTGTGTCAGAAATGCAAGAGAGGAGGGGAGGGGGTTTGAACACTTTTGTTTTGCAAGTGACAAAATTGAGTTGGGTGGCCTGAAAGTAAAGCTGACCAGTTTTGAGGTAGCTACATGCAAAGTAGGTGACTGCTAACCTTTGCCTCTTCAGAGACGTGGTCCCAGAAGGGGGAGGGGAAGGAGAACTTTCCAGACTTTATGTTGGTAAACATATCTGTGTTGCTCTTCCTGAGGTTTATGTGCAATGATATCGATCACATGCAGTGATTGGTACACCTTGTATGAGTATACCTTCTGAAAGGCATGATTCCTGAGAGTAGAATATAGCAGATGACACCAGCAGACCAGACATCAATCTTTGTACCATACCTGCAACAATATATCATAAGACACGGATGTATTTAGTCTGACGTGATAAAGGCCTAGCTTGCATGTGTCTAGCTCACCCAGTCTCTGTTAGCATCTCTGGAGCCATGTAGTAGGGAGTGCCGCAGACCAAGGAGAGAGGCTCAGTGACAAAGGTGGCCAGACTAAAGCCCCCAAGCTTCAATTTCCAGCTACTATTCCAGCTACCATTATTACTAGATGACAGCTGTATAGAGAAGAGCAATAAGGTAGCCAAGTATGTAAATGTCATGGGACACAAACTGCACACATAGCTACAATGTCTTGTAGGTTGTGTGTGCATAGAGGTTTCCACTTACAAAGATGTTCTCTGGTTTTATTTCCCTGTGGACTATTCGGTGAGCATGGAGGTATACCAGAGCAAGCCCTAGTTGCTGCATGACCCTCACTGCATCCAGCTCACAGAAATGTTGGCAGTGCAGAACGGCATCAAACAGGTCTCCTCCCTACAGTGAAATATATACAGTTGACTTCCACAACACACGGCACATTTCCAAAGTTTGACTACACAATGACTTTTGGTTCAGAGGCTACTGTTCCCTACCTCAAGCTGCTCCAGGACGAGGCAGATTTCATCACTGGTCTCCCAGTCGTCCACCACCTGCAAGATATTCTCATGTCGCAGTGACTTCATGATCTTTAGCTCATTATTGACCAAGTCTTCTTGCCAAAACACCTTTGCTTTGTTGATCACCCGCAACACAAAGTGTCTGTTGCTCGCCTTCTCCTTGCATTGCTTCACAACAGCATAGTTACCTTCAGCAATCAGCATTCCGACCATGTATTTCTCTTTCTTCTTGCTGTGCCTAGCATTGCAGGAGGTCTCACACTCAGTGTTGATATCCGTCTGGCTTGCTGTGCTATTCTGTCTTTGCATGCCGTTAGTTTTGTTTCTGTAGTTGAGAACATAAGACGAGTGTAGCTAGTTACAGCTTCCAACTGAGGAGCTTATAGGATTGTTTGTTAGAAACTTTCAACTGAGGAGCTTACAGGGTTGTTTGTTAGAAACTTCCAACTGAGGAGCTTATAGGATTGTTTGTTAGAAACTCACTTTGCCTGAAATTTTGCACTTGGGTGTGTTTCTGATGGCTAGAGAATATAAAAAGAGTTAGCATGCATAAATGCTTGATATACAGGTTTGCTTTAGGCAATACCTCTTCTTCAGCTTCAAACACTGTAGACAGATGGTTGTCAATAACTGCAAATTATCAGAAATCATAGTATAAGTTTGGTTGTACCACAGTACATTACTTTCATTGGATGACCAAATGGTCATATACTCCTATTATGTAAAATTTGCACAAAACTTGCACGATGTACCAGAATAGTTTACACAAAATTGAGTTCTAGTTTACTGTCTCAATGTGAGATTGGCTTACAGTTTGTTTGGATCCCAATGTTTCGACCTGGCTTTCGTTTTGGCGAGTACAAAGACTCAGCAGAGAAACTACTTACGTCACTACTCAACACATCCACCTGTATGCATGGGAGAGAGATTAGTTTGTTGATGCATGGGAGAGAGATTAGTTTGTTGATGCATGGGAGAGAGATTAGTTTGTTGATGCATGGGAGAGAGATTAGTTTGTTGATGCATGGGAGAGAGATTAGTTTGTTGATGCATGGGAGAGAGATTAGTTTGTTGGTGCATGGGAGAGAGATTAGTTTGTTGATGCATGGGAGAGAGATTAGTTTGTTGGTGCATGGGAGAGAGATTAGTTTGTTGATGCATGGGAGAGAGATTAGTTTGTTGATGCATGGGAGAGAGATTAGTTTGTTGATGCATGGGAGAGAGATTAGTTTGTTGATGCATGGGAGAGAGATTAGTTTGTTGATGCATGGGAGAGAGATTAGTTTGTTAATGCATGGGAGAGAGATTAGTTTGTTGATGCATGGGAGAGAGATTAGTTTGTTGGTGCACACAAAATAATAATAACTAGCATATATATAGTGTCATCTTACTGCTCTTGGGAGGATCATGTCTACAACCGACTGCACCACACCTAGGGAGATTCCACTCTGTGGTGTTTGGGGGTGGATGAGCGGAGCCGGATACACTCCTACAGTAAAACAGTAAAACAAAATATGTAACTCAGTATTGTGCATCTGATAACAAGAAATCTTTTATGATGCTTACTTGAGCTGGAGACGCGAGGCAGCATTGAAATACTTGATTCAGAGCTAGCACTGCCTGTACTAGGTCTGTCCAGTCCAAAAAGATAGTGGTTATCCACTGGTAACTTTCGCAGCGAATCCTCCAGTGATGCACTGGGCATTGTGGGGAAGGGAGTAGGGGGGAAGTGGGGATCAGAATGTAGGGTCGAGGAGACATCTGGCTGCAGCTGCTTCTGTTCCTGATGGGAAACAGCTTCAGAGGCAATGTCCTGGTTATGATTATCATCCTGTTGCTGTCTGTGTGAATCTGCTTTGTGAGGATCCGGTCTAGCTTGAGCTTCTTGGGGTCTAACTGGTACAATCTGCTGATCATGCAAATCTACTTCCTCCATCTTCTCCACTGTAGGCTTAGACCTGTCTTGAAAAGGTGGCAAGCTGTCTTCCACAGCAGCAACTTTCTCTCCAGGGTCCACTTGTTGACACGTCTGTGCCGGAGGTGCCGAAGGTGCTAAAAGCATGAATATACACAGTCAATGCATACCCATGCCATGGTAGTATGTACTAATACAATCACAATTCATTGAGTTATAGACATCCATGGGCTAAACAAAGTAACAATATTCACTCCAGTCATATCAAAATTCATGGCAATAAATGTGAATTGATCAGTCAGATTCAGAATACCCATTACATGTTTACACTACACAGCAGTATTGAGTACTGTGTGTACTTATATGTACATGGAGATGTGCAAAGAATGTGCAGAAGGTATTTAAATTTGTGTACACAACATTCTTATCCATGGTTGTTTGTTTACCTGCATGCACATGTGCCACTGCAATTGTGCATGTGTGTGTACGTAACTTATGGCCACACACAAACCCATGAAGAATAGCAATGTGTACACAATATGCACTAAAAATAAGGACCTGTTTTGTTGCTATGAAGCAAATAGAAAAAGCTAGCAGTCACTGGAAACTGAACCCATGAGCCGTAAGTACTCCACCACTGAGCCACTCTCTCTATTTCACCTCATAACAGCAACATGTCTAGTTTTTGTAAACAGCTTTAACCGACCATGAAAGCATGTACACAGTTAGCCTCGTTCCCAGGCCACACACGAGAGCCTGGGAACGAGGCTACGTACAGTACACAGTAAGAGAGGTGGGTCCTTTTAACTTACCTTGCAGAAATTCTCCAATGTCAAATTTTTCATTTCCCACTGCTATTAGTGTACTGCCTGCCTTCCATAGCTGAGAGAGGCTTTGAACTTCCTCACCATCTAGCCTAAACAGCTTCAAACATCCATTGATAGTTTTAAGATTTTCACTGATCAGCCTCCTCGCATGTTCCCATGATGTAACCGTACTTTTACTCAGTAGCATGGTGACACACTGTCTCGGAGGTGGTCCATTACAGATGATGGTGATGGCCACTGGTTTTGCAGCTGCTGAGAGAAGCTTAGGTTCTTTGACTACTTTGGGGCTGAGGATTTGAGGCATTGGAAGGCTATCTGATTTTTCTTTTTCTGGTAGTTCTTCATCTACTTCTGTCATTATTGGACTCATGCACATCTGTCTCGGTCTTGCTGCCGGCTTTGTTGATTCTTTTCTAGACACTGTGAAGAGTGTCCTCTCTCCTTTAGTGCTAACATTGAAGCTTCTCATGCTTGCATTCAAACTGGCATTCATGTTAAAGTTCTTGCCAAGCACTGAGTTGGATGGGGGCAGATGCTTCAACTTAGTAGTTGACTGCCAGTTTGGGTTCTTCAAGTTGCCGTAATCCATCCTCTTAAATGGCTCTGTTGATGCACACACGTAGGTCTTCTTGTGCTCAAATTGGCTCAAATTGGTCACCCTATGCCCTCCTTCTGGAGTGTAGACATTTCGGACTCCAGCTGGCAGTTCAATGCACCGAGACAGCTCAGCAAGAAGGACATCCAAACTTCTGAAGTTTCTCTGTGACACATTAATCTTGACCCCCTCAAAGTACTTGTCTCCATTCTTGACGAAGGTGACCACCTTGGGGTCGTACAGTCCTGATCTGTAGCTACTGATGATGGACTCCCGCCTCTGCAGGCTTGGAAATCTTGACAGTCTCCTAGTGGTAGCAGGCGGCTCGCCGAATCTCAGCGATTTCCTCCCGCCCTGTAGGGGAGGTAAGGGTATCGCCCTGCTCTCCTCTTCCTCGCTAGAGTCGGACTCCCGGTAATCACCCATCTCAGGTTTGCTCGTATCTCATGACCCTCGAGCGCTGTAATTTTAGGGGGGAGGGGCTGGGCTTGCTGCAGGCCGGGTTTGAAGGATAGACTCTTTTACATACTAAAGAAGTGACTAGGTCTACTCGAGTGGTCGATTATGCAAAATAGAACTTTGAACAGCAAAATATATATCGAATCTATGAAACTTCAGCATTCCCACATGGAATTCTTCAAACCGGAGACAACCCCCACGCACGAACAAAGGGTCAAAGTCTGCATGACGTCACATTCCGAGCGATAATCATGGACATGGCTGCTGCGGAAGGGCCAAAGTTTATCTGTTCCTGCTACTTCTCTCGAAACATCTTTCTTCAACAGTACAAGCTGCACGTCACCTACCATGACGAGGGACAGTTTACGAAAGATTTCAGAACGGTGAGTCTAATAGCGAGCTGTGTGTGCTACTGTAGATAGATAGTTTTTAATTTGTCAACAGGAATACTGTATCTACAATATGCCGTAGTCTCGGACTTCAGTCTTCACCAGCTGACGAGCCTGACCATAGACGTAGTCTAGATGATCTATAGCCTGATTAGTGTGCTACTAGATAGTATCATCCAGAGATAATAGAGACGGCTCTATTATTTAAGGTAACATCGGAATTAATAGATAGCTGGATATTGAATGGGACTCCAACTTGTATAGACATAAGTAATAAAAAGTGTTATGTTCACTTGTGTATACCGTGTTCACTGGTAGCTATTCACATAGCATAGTCAGTGAGAGACTTACATTAGTTCACATGCCTTCAACAAGCTTCCAGGAGGTCCTGAACACATATAGCTAGTACATTCAACCACAATTCCAAATGATAGTTTAGTTGATGAATGGGTAATTACACACAGCACCAGGTATTTACGGACATGCCATTTCTGGTGGACCATGGACTTGGGCATGACATACAGAGATATGTATTAGCTGTATTTAAAATAGAAATGTATTGCAAAAAATAGAAGTCTAGTATATATCATTACAACGAGATACTTAGCACAACCGAGGACTTATTGAGTTCTGGCTACTTGATTGCTCTGTTTCTCTACAGCTCTTGCAGGAGAAAGGCTGCAACACTGATGAGAAGTTCCAGAAAGTTCTTAGTCAGGTGCAGTGATGCATTTTCTACTCAAGTGACTCATGTATAACTCAACCACAAAAGTGATAGCTGTAAGACTGGCCATACTAGAGTGTCTCTAAAACTTGAATGAGGCATGCAAGTTAGATGATATTTAAGGTTAATCTGCAGCTGCTGCCTACGAATGTGTCTAGTATTTTCTACTCAAGTGACTTGTGTATTACTCAACCACAAAAGTGATAGCTGCAAGACTGGCCATACTAGAGTGTCTCTAAATGCAACTTAATGACATTTAAAGGTTATTCTGCAGCTGCTGCTACTCTACAGGTGGAGGCAGAGATTGCAAGAAGAAGGAACAGAGGAAAAGAGCATGTACAGAGGTCAAATTTGGTCAGAACACAATACGGAAAGCTTCATCCTTCGGTCTATACTCTTTCTGTAAGATGATGTGTGTTATTTTTAGGGCTGCTGATTGATTGTGTCACTTTCTTGGTATGTGTGTCAACTTCCTAGGATTCATTTCTGCATCCTGAATTTTTGGAAATAGTGAAGTACTGTAAGTCACAGGCTGCCACAGCAGACAGCTTACTGGATATGATAACTGAGGAAAAAGGTATAGCAGTCCTTGTGGTCCTTGCAACAGTTACTTCATGAGAAGCAGTACACCTGATAGGCTTGCCTCTTGTGCACCCTTCCGATGTACAGGAGTAAAGCAGAATCTAAGGATTTTACTTTTCATTTAAGTGCTAAAAGTGGCTGTCAGATTGGTTAAACCACAGGTGTTACTAATATATAGGTTACAGGTACACAAGACAATGTTTTCTTTCCCTGCAGCTCCTGGTGTGTTTTCTTTTCCTGTCTTTGCTCTCTCCTTCTGCCAGCAGTTGATGGAAGAGCTGGACCACTTTGAGCAAACTGATATCCCCAAAGGACGTCCCAACACCATGAATAACAGTGGAGTAAGCACCACCAGATCTTTGTAGCTACCTCTAACATGCATTTCTTCATTCTACTTTGTTCAGTTTCTCCTTTCAGAGATGGGTTTTGATGAAGAATTCATGACCCAGTTCCGTATAGACTACCTTATGCCCATCTCTCAGCTGCTCTTTCCCGAGTGGGTGGGACAGGGGTTGGACTCTCACCGTGTATTTGTGGTGAAGTATGCCATGAATGAAGATCTGGACCTCAGTTACCATTTTGATAATGCTGAGGTCACAATTAATGTGTGCCTTGGAAGGGATTTTAGTGGAGGAGAGCTTTACTTTGGACCAATGAAAGGGGTGAGTATAAAGCATATGTATGTACTGAGATATATAGGTACCCATCCTCAATGCTAAGAGCGCATAATATAAAAAGGAGGGAGGAAGAGCATGTAACTCTGTAGTGACAGCAGAATCTCTCGCCTGTAAGCTGCCTGTTATATGCCCGCCCATATGGGAAGCTCTTTTTCTATGGCAAGAGGGCTTAATGGAAAACTTTGAAATGCTTCAGCTACTATCAATACTCTATTTTTAGTACAGGCGGGAGATTCCGTCTGTTTGTGCTTTTGTCAATGCACATATAGGCAATAATCATATCTATTTCTTTTTGACATACTGAATAAACACACATGCACACATACACACACACACACACACACACACAGGACCCAGTTCCTTTGCAAAAGGACCACATCTATGAGCATGTAGTAGGCCGTGGAATTCTTCATCGAGCCCGCCACCATCATGGAGCAATGCCAATAACCAGTGGAGAGAGATACAACCTCATAATATGGATGAGGTCTTCTTCTGTTCGCAACACACTCTGTCCCATGTGTGACGAGCCACCTAAACTTGTACCCAATGAAGGTTATGGAGATGGCTTCACAGCATCCAGAAAAGAAAATGACAGAATCTTTGAACCTTGTGGTTTGTTATGAAAACATTGTGTAAACATCATAGTAGATTTAGCAGTGGTATAAAACAGTTTCACAATGTTTTTTTTTTTTATACTCTACCTGTGTGGTGTGTATGCTTTTACAGGACTATGCATGCAGAAGATTTTGGACTTTCCGAGGTTCCTTTGTTGCTAGTTTCACTTTCAGCTTTTTCCTCTAGCTGTTGTTCTAGTTGCAGGTTGTACTCAGCAGTCACAACTCCATTGACATCACCATTGATGTACTTGGAAACTTGAAGCTCGTCTTTCAGGTCATGCTCTACCAGACCTTGAGTGTTTGGCTCGATGATTTTGACTTTGACGTCAATTGGATAGGGGGGTGGTGAATATATGTTGGTAGGTGTGTTTGTTTTTTCTTTTGGTATATTTTCTGTGTTTTCGGTTTTGTTGTTGCTTTCTTGGTCTGATGGAAGTGGCTCTTGATCAACTATCACATCACCACTGCCTGCAGATGTGTGTGGATGTTGTTCTATTTGGCTTGCACTAATGCTACTCAGACTTTCTGTAAAAGAGGATGAGGAAGGAGATTCAATACCTTGAAGCTTTTTCATAAGTGAGCCTGTGACGGTATTTGGGTTTGCTTGGTAGAAAGCAGTCGAGACCCATCCCCTTCTTGTGCCACACAGAATGGTCATGTTGCGACTGATATCACAGGAAATCACTGGTGCATCTATATATAAGCTTGCTAGGCATCCTCCATTGGTGATACCCCATATACACACTGTATGATCTTCCGAGGCTGACAAGCACTTTTCACAATCGGGAAGAATTTTGACTGATCGCACAGCTTTCTTGTGTCCAGCTAGTACACCTTGCAGCCTTCCTTGTGGAATACTGAGAACGTTGACTGTGCTGTCTGTTGATCCAGTCACTATAAAGTCAGCCTCTGGACTCACTGCTAAGCATAGAGTATCACCTTGTGTGGGGGGTTTTGTAGAAAGGAGGATCTTGGCCGAGTAGAAATCACGGATGCATAACTGGCCATCTCGAGAGGCTGATATCATAAAGTAACTGGAGGAGCTTTGGGCAAAAGCAACAGAGACAACACCAGCAGAATGATCGGTGAACGCTTTTAACTTTTTCCCCGTTCTCAGGCCCCAGAAGATGACTCGATTGTCTTCTCCTCCAGACATTAGCAGCTCACCATCAGAGCTGAGAGCAACACAGTTTACATCGGCCTCATGGCCTTCAAAGCTTTGTAGCAGTTCACCCGTTTCTCCATTCCATAGTCGAATGGTCTTATCGGAAGAAGCTGTAAGCATTCGACGTGAATCTCGCAACACTAGTACATGATTGATAACATCAGAGTGGCCCTTAATATCTCTTACAAGCTTCATGGTATCTAATTCATATATCTTTACTGTTGCATCTGTACCTGCTGAGACAGCGTATGTTTCACATGGTGATATGGCCACTGTAAGCACATTGCCTTCATGTAACTGGGTCGTTTGGGAAACTGGTGAACTTTGTAAGTCCCAGATTCGAATAGAGCAATCAGCAGAACCTGTCATGACAAGACTACCATTATCTACTGTAGTCATGCATGATACAACATCTGTGTGCCCAGCAAGGTTGAAAAGGTGGGTGCCACTCTGGAGGTCCCAGACAGCCCCGAGCCTTTGTGTGCGTGTGTGTGTGTGTGTGTGTGTGTGCACATTTGGGGAAATTGTGTGATTGTTAATGGCACATGATAATGGAAGAGTGCACAACAATGGGGCTTACTTGCCGCCACATGAGGTTACAACCTTCCCGTTAGGAGAAGCTGCAACACTCCTGATAGGTCCGCTCTCAGCCTCCATATTTGGGACGAGGGTATGCAGTAGACTCCCTGTCTCAACCTCCCACACTTTAATGCTACAGTCCTCTGAGCCGGAAAGAAGATAACAGCACCTGAAACACAAGTGAGAGAAATACATTTTTCTTGCATGAGGCCAAGGCAGAGGTGTGGTAGAATCAAACAAAGTCATGGCTAAATCAAGAGCCTAATTTATGAAAAAAAAAAAAAAAAAAGCTGCAAGTATGTGTTGTTTAGCATGCAGCACCAACAAATACAATTTTTATTATGAAAGTCACAAGTACATACCCTTCTATTTCAGTGATAGTGAGGGCGGTCACACTTCCACTGTGGCCCTTTAGAGTGTGTAGCACTTCTCCTGAGATGATGTTAGTGATCAGGGTGATGCTATTCTTTGCTCCTGAAGCCAGATACAGATCTTCTGCCAGTGCTAGTGCGAGCACTGGGCTCTTGTGGTGCCTCATTGTGAAGACCAACTTTCCACAGGAGCTAAGAGTACAGATATTAATACTTGAAATATGAGCTTATTAACAAGTGCACGAAGGGCTTAAGTAATTGTATCTGTTTGTCAGTTCAATGAAATCAACATGTTTACTGGGTTAAACAATTGCTGTATGTGGCAATAACATGGCAATCTTGTACCAGATAGAGATCAATTTAAAAGCTCCACATTTCCAGCTCTTTTCTACCATCATTCTATATTTGCATAGTGTTTAGCTCTCTGTAACTGTTATATTGTAGCTACTTACCCCATTAGTCTACATGAAAGCAGCACAGTTCACCTGCTGGCTAGGTCGGTGTTCCAGACTTTGATGGCAGTGTCAGAGGCGCCTGAGGCTGTCTTACGGCCATCATTGGTAATCACAACTGCATTGATGGTGGCAGTATGACCTTTCATGGTGTGTAGGCAGCAACCAGTGGGAACATGCCAGTGCCTATACAAGCCAAAGGTCAGGAGGATAAGATATAAACAGACAGACAATCTCTAAACTTGAGCATAACTAACCTCACAGTTGCATCTGCTGATCCTGATACAGCGTACTGCCCATCCAAGGTGAGCGCAATGGCGACAACCTTGTCTGTGTGGCCATCGAATGTCTTGAGCACACCTGTACTGTCCAGGTCCCAGCTCTTGAGAGTTCCATCCCACGATGAGGACACAATGCACAGAGACAACTCCCCTGTCTCTGTTGGCAAGATGGTGGAAGCAATACAGGAGACTGTGTTTCTATGGCCCTCCATGGAAACCAGCAGTGGTCCTCCAGGGATGTGGAGGAAGGGCTGAAGTGGGGTGATGGGTGGAGCAGTACCCTCCATGGCACTTGCGATCAACTTTTTCAAAAGTGGTCTGGAGGAGAGAAGTTAGTAGCATAGGGAGCTGTATTTTACTTTGGCTTAGCTCTACTTCAGTGGTCGTACTGTGCATGCAAATTATACCTTTCAAGTTGGCCACTGTGCTGTATGTAGGGTATTAGCCTTCCAGTCAACTGAGCACAAAGCTGAGAAGAAGTGGGATCGAAGTTTAATGCATTGGTAGAGTAGCCCAGGGCCTCTCGCAATAACCTCAGTTCATAGAAGGCATCAGTTGAACCATGCCTGCAACGAGTGTGCAAAAAGAGACATACCCTTGTGAAGTCCTTAGGCCAGTAAGAGAAATATGCTTACACTGTGCACTGGAAACATGCAGGGAGATCTTTACCATAATTATAATTTACAGAAATATGGGACAACAAACAAAGGTATTTCTTATTTCTAAAGATCAGCAGCACCTTTCAAGTGGTACAATCGGGAGAACAGGGTGAAAGGTGCTAATGACATCTTCACAGCATGTTGTAAGGATAGAAGCCTTGAGCCAGTTGTAGTCTGTCAACAGCTCCCTCAGTTCTTCATCCCTCTTGCATCCAGCAAGGCAGTGGGGTAGCTCCGTCACCTTACGAATGTTGTACAGCTGAGAGTCCTCGTCTAAGAGCAGTGGTTGATTGTCAATGTAGTGGACTTTGGGTAGTGGTGTACTAGATCTCTCTGGATAAAGAGTTGAGGTGCAGCATACCACCATGAAAGTGCTCCTTGGTCAAACAGAGAGCTACAAACATGCATACCACTGTCAGATGTAGGTGTTCCTTTCAAACTTTCTTCTTCTGCCATCAGTTCTGCTAGCTTTCCACTGAAGTAGTCAGCCAGCATGTGGAATCTTGCATGCAGAGACTCCTCTGACTCCAGGTAGCGGCTGCTAGCACACTCCTTCAAGCACCTGTGGGACCAACACAGCACCAGGGAATCACCTGGGCCTCTCCTCATCTCCAAGAAAGGGGTCAGCCCATGGTAGAGCTGGGACCACAGCAGCTGGGGCACAGCAGAGATGTGTGGGGCTCCTGAGCTTTGTCTCCCATTGATTTCTTCCATAACCTACAGTTAGGCATAGATGAACTACATGTATATACTTGTTGAGCATTATAACTTTTCTTTATATGTATGTATGTATGTATGTATGTATGTATGTATGCATGTATGTAGGTATGTATGTATGTATGATGCATGTATGTATGTATGTATGTATGTATGTATGTATGTATGTATGCATGTATGTATGTATGTATGTATGCATGTATGCATGTATGTATGTATGTATGTATGCATGTATGTATGTATGTATGTATGTATGTATGTATGTATGTATGTAGGTATGTATGTATGTGTGTATGCATGTATCTATGTATGTATGCATCAGGGCCGTAGCCACCGGTCCGGTTAGTCCGGTTTCAACCAGACCACTTTTTCCCTCACCCATGGCTTGCTTGGCGTCACCAAATAGGGCCAATGCTCAGCGAACGCCCATGGCACGCACACAGCGTGGTGACATGTTGAAAAATAATGAGAGATGGCTGCGAACAGTGTGAAAGAATTTCTTCGGAGTCTTCCAACAACTTTCCATTCTTCCAAGCGAACGATTAGTCTCGCAAGCCTTATCTGCGAAGGGTGTGGCTTGTGAGAATAGCGAACGATCGGAAAGCCGAAACCAGTGCTATATGGCGCAACGGGCAGAAAGGGTAGATATTTATGCATGTATTGATGTAAAACTCTGTCGCATCTGGCCTCCGAGAAACATCGTTTTGGTCCAAAAATGGTCTCAGAAGCAATCTCATAGCCTCTAAATTCCAAAAATTTTCTGGGGGAGCATGCCCCCAGACCCCCCCAGCTGTTGCGTGCTTACACACGCACCACTAACCTGACCACTTCAAATTTGATGGGTATGGCCCTGTGCATGTACCTAACTATGTATCTATCTATCTATCTATCTATCTATCTATCTATCTATCTATCTATCTATCTATCTATCTATCTATCTATCTATCTTTATATTGTAGTTATGTTCTTTGTGCTTACGTCAGCATCACAAGTCAGTATGTCGAGAAGTTCACTCCCAGTAAGGCCATACTTTGCAGCAGTGATGTACCCCAGTGCATGGCTCACAAACACACAACCTTGTTCATCCTCAAGCTCAGAAAACAGACAGTCAATCACTCCTGGAAACAAGGGGGTGAAAATATCATTATAACTTGCAAGACTGTTCAATGCAGGGTCTGCAACAATTGACAATTTTTGACCAAACAGTAGAAATGGTGTGCTGTATATAAAATGTCCAGTTGAAGGTATCTTCCTCCATGATATCTGTGCAAGCACAATTACCTTTGATATCCTGGGGTGGGAGAGTTCCATTCCAGCTCAGTGCAAGTGTGTACGATTTCCAGCAAACAATTTCTCTCATCAAAAACTGCAAGTAGAGTGGAAGTGGGCACTGAAGGAATGCTCTCATGGCCACCTCCTCTTGTATAGGAGCCAGCTGCCTTTTCCTGGAGGCAAGACAGTGCCTGAGGAACCTGCTACATTCTGAAGGAGTCATTGGTGGCACCTGGAAAATGATCAATACGAGTAAAAACAAACTGGTTTCGCTACCCACTATGAGTGCATTTTCTTAATTTACTGATAATACCAAGAGCGCAACCATTCGGTCGCTTGATAAGCCTTGTTGCAGTCAACTACCTACATTGACAGCATGATGCCATCCATAACTTACTTCAACAAAATTTTCCTGCTGTTTTGCAAGCAAGCTTTGTAAAACTGGGTAGCAGCAGTATTGAACTTCTGACGAAGTGGAGAGGACAATTTTGACATTGGGTGGAAGAGCGAGGGGAAGCCAAGACATCCCAGATGCCCCATCCTCGGGAGAGAGCTGGTCCACAGCATCCAAGAAAATATAGACTGGCTTCTCTGCTCTGGCTTTGTGGAGGAGGGAGGCAAAATGGCCAGCTATGCCCTTGTAGTCACCTGGAATATCAGCAGGGTCTTCTTGATACACAAATGATAGCTGCAAAGGTTTGCATGTCAAATTGAGGTAGATGGAATGCAAAGAAATGAACAGTATAAACAGGTATTTACCTGTTCACAGATGCTCCTCAGGGTATGTCGAATGTTGGAAGAATGAGGTGTGGTGCCCAAGAAGCGTAAAACAATTGTCATCTTTTTGAGACGGTCTTTCTCTCTCAATTGATAGGCTGCAGCTGCCATGATCGATGTCTTCCCACTTCCAGAGGGCCCATGAACCACCAAGGGAAGGTTGGAAGAACCATCAATGTAAGAATGAATGCGAGATGAGATACTGGGACGATCCTATAGCCCAGAGCAAGAATATAGCCGCATCACTGACTAACTAAACCAAAAGTCATATTTCTGAGCTGACTGACCATAAATTTCTGCACTTGTTCTTGGCAGTATGCTCCATGATGGAGGACCTCCTGGTACACAGCGTTGCTGGTCTGGACTCGAAGAAGACTTGCTGTGTTGGCAATCCTGGTTTCAAGAGTGGAGCTGAGCTTCTCACACATGCTGGTGAGGTACTGGGAGTGAGTGGAGTTGTTGTCGGGATCTAGCCCACTGTTCTTCTGCCACTTGATAGGGAACTCAAAAATGTTGCTAGCTTCCAGTCTGTAGTCAGGAAATATACCACATAATATAATGTTACACTGCAGTATAATGAATTTCTTCTTACCCAATATACTGTAGTCAGGAAATATACCACATAATATAATGTTACACTGCAGTATAATGAATTTCTTCTTACCCAATATACTGTAGTCAGGAAATATACCACATAATATAATGTTACACTGCAGTATAATGAATTTCTTCTTACCCAATATACTGTAGTCAGGAAATATACCACATAATATAATGTTACACTGCAGTATAATGAATTTCTTCTTACCCAATATACTTTGCAGGCAATCTTGCCTCCTTCAGGTGGTTGAGTGTCTTCATGGCTTCTACATCAAACTCCAGCCCCCTTCTCCCTAGAGTCATATCAGTGAAACTGGAGAGGGCAGAATCACCTGCTCTTTGCTCCAGGAGATCAGTGAAGATGCGCTTAAACCAAAAACAGTGCTTGTTTGGATCTTTCTTCAGGCTGAAAATGCCACAAGTGACTTCCTCCTCAATAGCTACAGACAAAGTCAGGGAAGCACAGCATGCTACGCTCTCATGTGCATGCAGTGTTATGCATGCAGGATTAAGATATAGGTAGCTAGACTACAGTACTGATCCTACCTGACATGGTGTACTTTTGAACTTTAGCAGGGTCTTTTCCAAGAGCAACCCTTGCTGACTTTCGGATTGTCTTGGACAACAAACCATGAACGGAAATCCATTGTTGAAATGCTTCCTGGTCCTCTATCCTGCATATCATACAGTTTATGAGATGTACATTCAGTAGTTGGTGGTTGTAGTCAACTAAATGCTACAACTCACATGGTTTTGGGGGGCTGTTGAAGGACATACTCTGGAGGTACTGCATTAGTGTCCAGCTTGTACCACTTCTGCACTAGCTGTTTTGCAGGAAGATCCTCCACTGCAGCACAGAGGAGTTTGAAATCTTCCTCATCAATCTGTGTATGCAGAGGTTTATGACCATACCTCTGCGCAAGGAACGTCTGCAAGAAAGTAGACAACAAGGACAGCACATAGCAAGCAACTAGATAGAAATAAAATTTACGTCTTGCTTACTACAAATGTGAGTCCAGCTGATGTGTGTTGGCACAGCTTCACTTCCTCAAGAGCAAGTTGCAGCACGCCCTGGCTCTCAAGTCGATACGTTTCCTCACTGCAATCTGCATCCACAGGGAAGCTGTTGTAGAGATCGACTGCATTAAAGTGCAGACCCAGAGAAGAGCAGTATTTCCTCAGCCAGGGGAACACGTGTTCTCTCAGGTACTTTCTCTCCCACTGTGAATCTGACAGATAAAAGCATCCGTAAAAGCAAAAAAAAAAAAAAACTTTAGTAGCTTGCTCAATACTTACCTGCAATCTCAGAAGAAATGTACAGCCTTATTGTTCTTGAGAGGGGCTGATGTTTCTGCACAAGATTGCCCTCCAGGATGTCCCGCAACTCCCTTTTGTCTGTAAACATTTATACCAGTAAACAGTGAGCATATCAAGGCGTGCAGCAAAAAAAGGGGGCGGGGCTGTTTCGGTTGTAAATTGCGCCCAAAATGCTGAATAGCTTATAGACAATCACACTAATAGTTGGATTATAACATGTGCTGCTGCTTACCTATCCTAGGAGTCAATCTGCCAACTGCGCCTGAGTGTGCCATTTCCACCATACGTAAATATGAGCAGTGCGCATTTAATAGAAATGTTTGTAGTTTACGGAGCTGTAAGCGGAAATACAAGAGGATGGAAGTGTAATTATGTGACTGCGTGTTATAATGCACGTGATCAATGCTTTTCTTATCTTTTCTTCAGAGTGGATGAAAATGTTGCAATGCTTTCCAACTTTGAGGTATAACACTTCGACCTTAGTACACCACACAAGCAGCCGTGTAAATCAGTCAGTACACATTTCCAAACTAGCTGTATCATCAATCTGGACTGGCATCACCACTGTTTTCCACTACAGGTGTATAACCTCCTTTCTGAGTTCCAGCAGAAATCAAAAGGAAAGAGACCAAATGGACGCAGCCAAAACTTGGCCACAATAACTTATGAGGTTTGTACAAGCAGTTGAAAATGAAACATTTTTGTGTAACATTAATTTAATGCTGTTCTTCCCAATGTTAGACTGCAGAGTATCTGTCTAAAACACCTTGTGCCCACCAGGTAAACTAAAATGGCAGGCTGTGTTATGGTAGTATTCTTAGGGCATGGGAATTACTTTTACATATGACAATTAATCAATTTTTATACTGAGAAACAGGGTCAACAGTAACTTGCTGGTTAGCTGCTCCATTCATCATCAGGGAATTACTAGAGCATTTAGTTGAAGTGGGTTAAAACTGATTCCTGAGAAGTTCTCTCTTACGTGTGTAGTTGAAACCAAATGAGGATTATAATTATGATAATATGTATTACTGTATTACAGGACCCCAAGACAATTGAGCAGTTTCTCAAAGCTCTCGGTCCTTACAAGCTTACCAAGTAAGAGGTGCAAGTAGCCATGCCGCCATATCATTCTCCTGTCCATTTGTCAGGCAAGAATGGCCTGGCAGTAGCCTTGTTCCCAGGCCCTATACCTAGCTTTCTGTTGCTTGCTTTCTTTCGCTTGTGGGGAGAGCCTGGGAACGAGGCTACGTGTTTTGTTATGTGACATGATCTGCAGTCTTTATTACAATAGGGCGGAAAAGTTACAGTTGTTAAATCTAAGACCAACTTCACAGGTTGAGATTCAGTTGGTAAGACATGTTTCCTGTCAGCATCCATGGTTGTTTATCATTCAGTTTCAACACTGCATAATTTCAAAACTGAAGGTGGAATACGTCCCCATGTATCTTTACAGATGATTGAAGAGATTGAGGAGCGATTTTCAGAGGAAGAAATCACAAACTTACTAGACTTGGTGGCTAGCATTCTCCCTAGTCCTGCAGAACTGGAAGCTATGAACACGGATACTGCTACTGATTTAAACCTACAAACAAGTGCAGAGCCATGACTATTTAAATCCTGATATTTTACACAACATAATTATGTAGCTGTACAATGTTCACATTAACTATCTCACTATACATGATGTATGTACAGTCAAATGTCCAACTTGACACTGAAACAGAATTGGATGCTATACCACTTAAACAAAAATGAGGTCAATGAGTGTAACTGTGTTATTTGTTTATCTTCTAGAATATCGTATTAAATATGCTGGATATGCTTTTTCATTCGAGTAAGTCATGTACACTTGTACAGTGACTTGTGACCCACGAATATATCCAGTGATGGTGTCGTATCGTACTTGCCCTATTTGTGTTTCACTACCTGAATATTTCAACGGTGGAAAGCGCAGACTGCTGTCTGGTTCACAGCAGTAGCTATCTCCAGTGAGCACCTTTGCAAGGAGGATTTCCCTTTGACCGTCTGATCTTTGGTATGCATACTGATCAGAATAGTTGGCAGCAACAGCAAAGTAGTTGGCTTGACCCCACATTCCATCACGGCTAAACCTCATGTCAAATCCTTCCTCAGACTGATAGATCTTCTCTGGCCGAGTGTCACTTGTTCCATGGAAGAGCTTTCTTTCATGCACTCTGCCATCGTTCTTTCGATTCATTCGTGTCTTGTGCTGAATGTATTTCTCCCAGAGCCATTTATTCTGGATCCGTTTGATGCAAGTGACCTTAGTGTTCATCATTGTTGATTTAAATAGCTTGTCAACTTGGTTCCACTCAGGTGTACCAGGCTGGACGCCAAATACTTCTATTGTTTCAGTCTGTTTCTCCCACTCTGGTGGATACTGTCCTTTCGCTTTGTCATGAGCAATTTCAAACTCTTTTATTTGAGAGTATATATCACAAGCTGCTCTCTGAAGGGATTTTGTATGTCCTTTGAGCCTCAGAACCATTCTGGATTGAGAGCCTGGCTCTGTGTGCTTAGTTGCAGCTTCTGCAGTAGTTTCTTGAATATCACAGCCAACATTGTGGTTGCTTGCAATAGCTTGTAGCTGCCTTTCCTGCAGACTGGTTATCATCAATGGGAGCAGAATATCATATGAAGTGATCTCTGAATTCTTCAGCTTAGCTTTAATCCTTGATTTTGCTTCAGGAAGATTATCCCGTGGGCCCCTAATGCTAACAACTAATTGTTTCAAATTTGGTAGGTTTTCATCAACGTCTCTGCAACTGGCTCCTGATGGTGCACTTGCAGCTGTTGATTTTTGTTTTCGGATTTCACGAGTAAAGCCAGTACGCATGTTCTTCTGAGTCATTCTTTGAAAGTTGATTTCATAGTGCTGTCCATTAATCTGGAGGTGGTGATGTCCCTTGGGGAACTTGTTGTATTCAGCAGTAAGAATTTTCTCTACTTCTTGAGAAAAACGAGAGAAATGTCCCTGGTCATTCTGCCAAAACCAATACATGTGTGGACTTGCAGAACAAGTACGACTTGGTGCTGGTACTGATTGGTCGATGAAGATACCTGAGTCAAATACTTTGGTAAAAACATTGACAGTTGGATCATTAAAGAGCATGAATCCGACTGTTTTGATACTTGCTTCTTGGTGCATTTGACAAAAGTTGCACACGGCATTCATTGAGGTTTTAGCACACTCATAGCTAGGAACTCCAAATACATCAGCCCCAATTGCAGGGAGAGCTATACTACAAATAGCATTTCTGTGTGCACACTCAAGAGAGTTTAACACAGCAAAATATGTTGCATGCAACAAATCTTCTTTTGCCTCTTTCAACTGTGGCTTCACAGTGTGGATTATGTGGCTGCATGGCAGGTCTCCACTCCTGAGGCACACAGCATCCCCTGGGCTTAGTTTACCATGCTTCTGAACATACTTTGTGCTTTCACTCTGAACAGAAGGTCCTCCTGCATCTGCAATTGCTTTCGCAAGGTTGCTGTGGTGTAAGAGGTCTTCACTGGTTGGGTTTACAATGGCATCAACCACCTCAGTGACTAGATACCCACTGCAAATTTGAAAAGTGAGTGTATGCGCAAATGACGAGGGCTGAAGAACAACTTCTCGTATTACTTTTCGTGGCTTTGGGTAGATGCATGCAACACATAGCTCTTCTTCTAGCTTTGAAGCAAAGTGGATGAAGTCTGGTTTATAGAAAACAGGAAGGAAGGAAGGGCTGACAAGAAGCTCATCATCTGTGACGATTAGTAAAACTTGTTTGAACACTGACTGAATCTTTTGTTGCACTGTCTGGACGCCATATCTGCTTCCTTGGAGCTCTATAGCTGGTTGGGGGTTTTCTTGAAAGTGCAGAGAGACTTCACACTGTGCAGCAGATATTTCTATAGCTCTGAGGTACCTCGATGAAAGAACCCAGCCCACGATAAGGTCATTGCAAGGAATCACTTTCTTAGTTGAAATGTGTTTGTCAATAAAGTTGATTATGTCCTTTTCAGCATGTACAAGGTCATGCCTGGCAGAGGTCGGGACAGTCAAAGTGATCAAATTAGATTCTCTGTCAATATCAAGGGTGATGCAGTATCTCCCTTCTGGGTCTAACTCCTTTCTTTGCAGCCCAGTAAGCATGGTAGCCATCTCTTTGTCTGAAAGTTGCATCTGCTTCTCTTGGACTGACTGGCCATTCTCTTGAGTGAGGAGCCTCTCTTTCACTGCTGCAATTCTCAAAGAATCGCTGCCATAAAGGAAGAACGTGACCAGAGTGGTGGAATCCTTCCCCATTGGTGTTGCCTCATTGTGTTTGAAATCGAGCATAAGGTCATACTTTTCTTCACACTTTCTTTTAAGTTCTTTCCATCGTTTCCTCCACACACTGACGTGCCTAGTTGGACATTCTAGCTGACAAATTTCCCTATGATAACTAGAGCATAGATTCTTGATTCTTTCACTGGCCATTTCAACATACCTGACATAACCTTTGATGGTAATGGTCAGATTCTGCTCTTGAGAGATGTCAGATTGTTCTGTGTTGGTGGGTGAGAAATGCACTTCACAATTCTGCCTCATTTCATGGATGTCTTTGCCATGGTTAGTCTGGAGGTACTTGGCCTGGAATTGATCCACTTGGATCTGCTCAGAGATTATGATGTTGGATTCAATATAACCTTTAACTTCCCTGCAGCAATCTTCTGTCTCTTGTTTGCACAGTCCATTGATGACCACAGTTGGTGTGGGTTCACTGCAGTGGGAGATTCGTGTTTTGAACTTGGCTTCTAGTTGGTCTGCTATAGTCTTCAGATGTGGGAGAGCCTCTGGATGGATCTTGAGCGATTTAGTCTGTGGGTCCACAGCCTACAAAAGGTGAAGAGGAAATAAAGCTAGTAAGGGCACATGTATTCATTGATCATTGGCACCATAAATGTATATTTAGCCATTGGACAAAATCTGGAATGGTTCAATACTAGAACTATATTCATGCTCAATTTGAGCATGCATGTTTACCTTTAGATGGTTGGAAGCTTGTGCTAAATCTTCCACCTTTCTGCTGAAGACTGAAATGGAGAATGTAGTAGTACTACCTTCTGTGGAACTTGGAAATTTGTTGTAGGTAAAGAGGACATTCAAATTGCCTTCCCGTTCCAGTGGCTTGATAATGTAATGTTGTATCTGGGCCAGAAAATCGGAATGGCAGTTGAATGGAGTTGTATCAAAGAAAACACCTTGAAAAAGATGACTTTCAAAAATTTGGGTGTTTGCTTTTTGAATGGCTTCTGAGGTGCCAGAGAGTAAAACTGTGTCTGCTTGGGATGTAACTTGCACATGTGGTGCAATGTCTTCTAGCAACAACTGTGCTTCTTGGGTTGGGTTTTCAAGCAAGAAATGCTTCACGTATGCCATCTGTTCTGGAGTGCATCGAAGAGGAGCAATTTTCACTGTGAAATGATCAACCAGTGTTTCTAGAAGTTGTTGAGATGATTGAACTTCTTGCTTCAAAAATCCATAAACAACCAGTTCTCCCTCAGTCCCTCTATCTTTGGTTGGCATTAGAAGTATCACACTGTACCCTTCCTTTAATATCGCAGCATTGCAAGCATCTGTAAGCTTGGTCAGATCAGTTCCTGGGTAAATCTGAATGCGGCTTTCAAATGGCTTATCTTCAAGAATTCTCAGAGCATGGTTCAAATGAACTCTTGAAAAGCTGTACATGTGGAGTGAAGACGTTGCTTCTGGAAGCTGGTCCAGGTAAACATGTATGTCTTCTTGTTGAAACCTCTTCTTGAGAGAATCTAGCAAAACAGTGGGATGCTGGAAAGGTATTTCCTGCATGACAAAGTTGGAGAGTATTTTTTCTACTTCCTGTCGGGCATCACGGACTGCTGTAGGAAAACCATCAAATCTTATGATGGTTGATCGTTTGTGAAATCCCACCATCGTAATGTTGTACTTTTTGGAGAGCTCCACACTGAGTCGTGGAAACAGGTAGAGCAAAGCCTGGAGCTGAATCCTGCAGAGTAAAACAAGTTACAGAGTTCAGGAAAAGTATAATAATACGCAGGTAGTGTTTGGTCCTTTCAGTTCATTAGCAAAAGTATCTTCCTCCATGACATTAATATTAGTCTTGTGCTGTCTATGCTTTGGACAACTGAACATGAGTGTGGTTATTCACTGTTTCAAATCTAATGCATATACCAAACAAACCAGTTTATACAGTGTGGTTTTAGAAATTTAGCATTCAATAACAGTACGGAATGTACCAACAAGATGTGTATATGACACCCACATACATATCTCAACGGCAAAATATACTGTATATACAGGTCAGCATATACCTGTTTATGTAGAGTTCCTTGTTGAGTATGGCAATGAGATGCTTGTGTGCACTCTGTACCGTATTTCGGGTTCCAGTAAAGACGATGGCTGTCTGATCATGAAAAAGGTGTGTTTGAAGGTTGGGACTGCTGGTGAATAGCTGGTGAAACAGGCTTGTTCCTGCCTGTGGACTGACAGACATCAGCCTGTCCCACTGCTCGGGCTTGAGTGTCATCGTACACTCTTCAAAGTTGTTAACCACCTCATTGAAAAATCTTGAGAGAGAAACTTGTTTTGGAGCTACGATGATTGCACGCCCCTCTGTATACGTAAACAGCCCCCCGTTTTTTTCAAATTGGTTGATGTCATCCCAACACATTTTTTTTATGAGCTGGTACAGGCTTAAGCTCATTGCTTGGCACCACTTGTGGTCTGGGCTGGAGGGGAGTTCTGGTGGTGCCGTCTTGGTGACAGAATCTGAACTAGTGGGACTAGTAGAGAGTGACATTGGCTGTAGTTGTTGCAAGATCTTACCACTCCCAAACGATGTTAAAGGCTGCTGCATATGTGTGGACACACCCACCTTAGGTGGTGTACTTGCAACTGAGGCATTACTAGCAAGGCCAGGAGAGGGGAGTTGGTAAACAGATGGAAGAGTTTTGTTTGTGTCTGGTTGGGATGAATGTCGGTCCTCCTTAACCTGTTCTCTTCTACCACGATTGAATTGAAAAATGAGTTTGAACTTACCTTGGAGCTTGCTGCCCTCCAATGTACTGATTGCATCTTCAGCTACAGCTTGGGATGAAAAGGTTATGCAGCCAACCCTTCCCTTTTCTGTTTCAGGGTCACAAATAATTTCAGCTTTTATGATACCGTCCTTGAAGTCTATGAAATGCTGCCGAAGATGTCTACCAGTGATATAATCTGGGAATTTTGAATGTTTTGTTCTCACTAAAACTTTGCAGGATGCTTCTTGGCTTGAAGCCGTAGACTCTGACTGACTGTGAAGATCATCTCTGCTTTCTTTTGCTGCTGATTGTCTTGTGTCCTGCAAATTATGGTGAAACATGTAAGACATTATAGTCTTCACGTACAAGCATACAGGCAGGCTTCCTTATATTGGACTCACAAACCGTCATTGACTTACTGACCCTGCATCCATCCATAGCGCCTACAAGAGCACAAAAAGAACGGGTGGACAGTTGACAAGTCCGCGCCTACACATGCAGCGTAAACAAAGGGCCAAAGGTTAATGAAGGGCGTGGTGCGGATGACCCAGGAAGAGGGACTATGGAAGACCCTGGAAAGGGAACAAAGAGGCCTAGGTTTGCGGGAGAGGGTACATATAAAGCTAGTACATTCACAGAGAACTGTATAAAGGGGTAGAATTGTACACTGGTGCCATCTGCTGGTTTTCTTTGATTCTCACAGGCCTGCTGTCCAAGTTGAAATCCAACCATGCCCAACACCACCCAAGAAAAGCAGGGCACAAACCTATGCTGTGAAAGTCAATCACCTTGCAAAGTCACTGACGGAAGGGTGGCTGCGCAGCACATTTTCCAGTTTTGGTGAAATTGAGAGTTTAGTGCTTCGAGAAAGCAACACTACAAATTATGCCTTTATCAACTTTTACTCTTTGTCATCTGCTCAGAAAGCTGTTAGCAAAATGAATGGGTATGTGGTAGGTGGGTTTCAGCTTCAAGTGAAGCTACAGGAGACACAAAAGGGCAGATTATTCTCCCAAAAAGTAGTTCACTCACCCTTAGCTGCTGCTACGAGTGTAGTTAGGGAAGAAGCTTGCAAAACTAATGCTGGCACAGATGATACAGTGGAGCAGAGCAACCAAAGTAAGACTTGGCAACAGTACACATTGAAAGTGACAAATATTTCCAAAACAACCTCTGAAGATGAACTTCAGGACGAGTTTGGTTGTTTCAAGGGATTTATGGGATTGAAGATTGTTGGTGGTTCTCCTCGGTATGCGTGGGTAAACTACTCTGACCTAAGTGGGGCAAAGGAAGCTGAGCTTGTAGTAAATGATAAAGAACTAGATGGGTGCAAAATTAAGGTACACTTGAGAGGTGAATATAGCACAAATCCGCAAGCAAGCATACCTATCAGTCAAGCTGCTAATACTGGTCTCAGCCAGGCTGTAATCCCTCATCCTAGTCATCCTTTCTTTGCGCTGTCTCGTCTGCAAGGTTATCCTTCTGCTACTCAGCCTAAAGTTATGTCTTCCATCTTCTCGTCCCACTACCCTGGGATTACAATACAGTCACCAAAACCTCCAATAGAGGGCGCTGGCTTTAGCTTGCAGCACCTAGGTGAGTCTAATGACAAGCCTACCCTGTCTGAACTACCCACAGCAAGCAGTGTCACCAAGAAATCTTGTCTAGCAGCAGCTGATGTGATACCCCTCCAAGGTCCTGCAAGCAATCCCAAAGTTTATGCTCAAGGTGCCACTAATGCAGTTGCAGCGAAGGGGAAAGGAACATCACTGAATCAGTCGCAGGCAGCTAACCAGAACCCTTTCGCCCATGCTCTTACCAAGAATTGTTCCTCCCTGAAAACAAAACCTACACCAACAACTAGTGCAAGATCCCTACAAATTTACCAAGCTCTTGATACCTCCAGCACAATGGGATCAAGGAAGGACACCAAAACGCCCAAACTGGATACATACAGCATGGCTACTACTTCAGATAGACCACAAACCATCACTGAAACTGCCAAACAGAATCAGACCCTTCCAGCCAAGCGTTATTCCTCAATTCAAATGAAGGCTCCTACAAGCAATTCATCAGTAGAAGCCATTACTCAGGTAGCCCCTGGAAATCCATTCCTTCAGGCCCACAGTTCGTTTGAAGTAGTGGAGTCTCAGCCAATTCTAGTAAACTCCGAGAAAGGAGAACTGGAAAAGCACTGTGCCTACACAAGGACTCTTCAGAAGTCCTTAAAATATCCAAATCCTTTAGTAGCCAAGATTCTGACCTCTCATCCCAGGTTTAAATCGGAAGTTGGGAAGATCACTAAAGCTTTTGGTGTGTCGCTAGACACAGTTGACAATGAATGTATCACAGTTTCAGGTAATCCAGAGAGTGTGAAACAAGCAGAAAGAGAAATGTCAACTCTCACTCACCAGATACTTCAAAATATCACAGAAGATTCATTCCCACTTCAGCTCCTGTATGTGCCTTTGTTTGCAGATCAAAAAACGGTTGACGATATCGGTGTTATTGAAACAAAGCACTGTATTGAGCTCACTGTGGTCCCGCAGTCCAGTAGTCTAGTATCCTTCAAACAATTTGCAGCATCCATTAGAAGTCTCAATGCAGCACCCCTCCAGGTTACTGAGCTCTCTGAATTTGTCAACACAAGCTCTCAGTTTGTTTGGTATGCATTGAACGATCATGCAGAGCTGAAACCTTTGCATCCAGACCTTAACGATCTCCTCAACAAGTTGTACTCTCCTTCAGACCAGAGGAATTTGTTGTTTGAAAGCAAAGAATACACTGCTGATTTCTCAGCCATGCTGTTGATGGAGAGATCTACTGGTATCTCGAGGAAAATTCACAGAGAACCTCCAGTATGGTACTACTACAAAAGTGATGAATTTGGATTTGTACCTCATGACGAAGTTGAGTCTGAAGCCATTGAACGTCTATTCCAAGATGGTGGACCGACCTCACTGGAAGTTGAAGGAAAACTATGTTTAATTGATTTTGATAAAATGCTGCAAATTGATTTGGAGACAGGTAGCAAGATGGTACTTAGCAGAAATCCGCCTCTTAACAGAGCTACATGCTTTAGAGAGCGCAGCATTACACTTCGAGCACGTGGATTGAAGGAGAGCCTAGGTCTTGCCATTGCTGACCTAGAAGCCATGCTTGCTAGCAGGACCGTGTCAGTGTCTTATGATCCAGAGTTTCCATCTTATGAGACCCATGCTCTGGCTCTTCAAAACCTGCTGCTCAATACTGCAAGGCAGTACTTTATACGAGCTGAAATTGTTCAAGAAGGAAGTGTAAAACAGATTCAAATACAAGGTGCTGGTGAATATATAGAGAAAGTGAAATTATGTGTCATGGAGCAGTCTCTTCTTTTCCAGAAAAAACTGCTCAAGCTTCCCAACTTCCCAGATGAGTGGGAACCGCAGGAAGAACCAAGTGAACTAAAACTGGTACTGAAGGGCAGTGTGGAATGGGAGAGAGTTCAGGGTCTCGTGAGAAAGAGTATAGCAGTTGCTCAGATCAAGAAACTGGAGCGGATTCAGATCATTCCACTTTGGGAAAAGTATGCTTTCTTTAAGCAACAAATGCATGTAAAGAACAAAGGAGAAACAAATGAAAAGCTGCTTTTTCACGGCACTCGCAGTACGTCTCCTCATGATATCATTGGAGCAGAAAAGGGATTCGACTTTCGCTTTGGTGGCAACTGCATGTGGGGCCCTGCAGCGTACTTTGCAGTAAACGCTAGTTACTCTGACAGCTATGCTCACAAAACTGAGGGGCCATTCAAACAGTTTCTGCTGGCTCGAGTCTTGACAGGCCACAGCAAGGAACTACCAGCCAACTCAAACTTGAGAAAACCACCTCCAAAGGAGGATGGCAGTGGAGATTATGATACTGTAACTGGACATACAAATGGGTCGCAAGTTTACATGGTATATGATCACGAAAAGGCTTATCCTGCGTACTTGATCACCTATTCCACCTACTGAACTATATGATTTTGCTGTTAATCTTTTGCAGGAAAGGAAAATACAGTGATATATGTATGCATGATATTTAGCTCTACCCTATCCATTAGCTCTGTGATAGTCCTATACAGGATATGTGGATGGGAAAATTGTTTCATGTACACAGGAAATTCCCCATAATTGTGCATGTGCTATCTATCAGTGCTGTTTTATTGAGGAGCATGATTGTCTTTGACGATCCAGGCTGCATGTTCTCAGACAAAAAGAAAAGCACACCATTCCTCAGCTAATATTGTTCACATTACAAAGTATGCAAGTAATTAATATCAGAAATGATTTCCAGGTATAATTAGAAATTTATATGCAACAATAATTATTGTCACAGAACCTATTAATGACAAAAAGACATTATATTACAGTGTTCATTCAGCTAAATGAATACAACATAACATATATCAACAATAATTAGAATAATGCAAACTTTTAATAAAATTTATGGCAGTAAGGAAGTTTGTACTGCTATAATATTTTGAATGAAGTATGTTGTGCAACAGAACTAGACCATGGATGAACAGAGTTTCTTCCCAGATGTAAAAACTGCAGAAAAAAGGAACACAAAATTGAACATCACGAACACACCAGGCTTTCCACACACACACACGCACGCACGCACGCACACACACACGCACGCACACGCACACACGCACACACACACACACACACGCACGCACGCACGCACGCACGCATGCACGCACACACACACACACGCACACGCACACACACACACACACACACACACCACTAGGTCTCAAACCACAGACAAAAATTCTTCCTCATCTGGCGGCATTTAAAACATTGTCTTCCTGCAATCTGATTGGTTACTCCAACTTGAATCAGCAAGACCAAGAAGTGTTATAGCCTCATTCACAGCCTCTCAAGCTTGTAGCACAGCATGGGAGTGTGAGAGGCTGGGAACGCGGCTATAAATGTTACTAGATTATTTCTTCCAGGGAAAGCTCTAGTCTGGGGTTGAGACCATACAAGCACATGACACTATCGTACCACAGCAGACATACATACATTGCTTTGCTTGTTACTACATATATCATCAAACAGTGATCTCGGTCACTATAGGCCCTGCATCATGAAGGCTGGTGGTGGTCAGTGAGGTGTTGGCTCCGGAAGTCATTCCATTGGGTAATCTCTGGGAGGGTTGCAACTGAGCTGCTGCATTATTGTTTCCATTTAAGGCTTGTGCCTGGTGCTGGGGAAGGAAGAAAAACTCTAATTAATGCACACTCTCACCGGCATATTGCAAAAGAATACCATAGATTGGGAAATTTTCATGTTAAAAATAATTTGCGTAAAAATTTTTTGTGGGTGTTAAATTTTCGCGGTTTTGCTCAATCCACTAAAAAAATTTTTAACAGTTGACGGTTACAATATGGACGAGCACCTGGTGAGTTCCTAGCATTTAGTCTATTAACAGGTATCGGAAAAGCCAGGTATTACGGGCTGTAGTTGTCGATTGGACATTTACCTTGGGGGTTGTGGACTTGCGCGCGCACGCTTTTCGTGTGTTAAATTTTTGCGGTTGGTCTCGACTGAGAAATTATTTTAACAGCAAAATTTTCTCGATCCACAGTAGATCCTTAGTTGTACAAGTTGGATAACCAGTAGTACAAATATAGTAGTGCTATCCTGAGAGGACTACATTTGTGGGTGATTGATAGCATCTTCCTTTCCAGGCACCCTGCCATGTTTATCCTTGCTACAGGTATATATCAGCTCATGCGAAAGGGTTAATAAGCTGAAAAGTTGTCCTGCACCAAAGAAATTATTGAAAAATCTCACCTTGTTGTTTAATTAAAGAAAGGCTTAGATGTGAACGTCTATGTCACTGCTTCGGTATTGACACAATGAAGATGCATAATTGCGATCTCTCAGGTAGTTTTTGTAATTAAAAGCAATTAATAATATAATATTTATTATCATCCTTACTGGGAATGATCTCTGCATAGACCCGTTGGCGTCTAGCTCCTCATAAACTGGCATACAACGCACGTCATTCTGTTGTGGAGAGCGTAGGTGTCCTCCTGAAGGATTGGAGGCGTGGAGGGGTTGGGAGGATGCCTGTTGTCTGGACTCTGGTAATGGATAGTACGCCTTCATCTGATGATGCATGTACCTGTGCGAGGAGGGAAGAGGGAGGGAGGGAGGAGGGATGGAGGGAGGGAGGGAGGAAGGAAGGAGGGATGGAGGAAAGAGAAGAGGGAGGGAGGGAGGAAGGAAAAGAGGAAGAGAGGAGAGGGAGGAGAAAGGAAAAGAGGGAGTGAGGAGAGGGAGGAGGAAGGGAAGAAGAGGAGTGGGAGGATGCAGAGATGGAAGGAGGGAATGAGTAGAAAAGGGAGAAAACAAGAAAGAGAAAGAGGGATTGAGAAGGAGCAAAGCGAAGGAGGAAGGAAGGAGGGATGGAGGAAGGAAAAGAGGGAGAGAGGAGAGGGAGGAGGAAGGGAAGAAGGGAGAGGGGATGATGTAGAGGAGATGGTGAGAGGGAATGAGTAGAAAAGGTAGAAAACAAGAAAGGAGAAAGATTGAGAAGGAGCAAAGCGAAGGAGGAAGGAAGGGGAATGGTGTCAATCTGTGACACGCTCAACGAGCTGTAATACTAGAGTTGGTCTAATGACCGTATCACGGCTCACCTTGGTCTCTTGGGCGAGCAGACCACTGCCGCACAGTTCTTGGCACAGCCTTGGTTGAATGGGTTATGCCCACTTCTGAACTTCCCTGTCACCTAGACAACAGATACTGCCATGATCAACCTCTTTGTGTAGTTCATACATACATGTACATGTGTACATACACAATAAATGCTTCACTTCCTGACCACACTGGTGACTGTTGGTGCAACAATTCCGGTTGGTGGACAATTCACGCAGATGACACAACCTAGATTAGGCTAACTACCTGAGCACTTCCTTGCCAAATGTAGTTTCTGTGAAAACCCACAGAATATGCAATTACCGTAGTTTCTGTGAAAACCCACAGAATATAGCAGGAACTTTCAAGGGAGAAAACTTTCGCGAATTGGTAGATTTTCACAGATAAAACTTTCGCGGATTGCTCACTGGTGTCGCCACAAAAAGATGCCACGCCCCCCAATTTTGAGGAGAAAACATTTGTGAATGGCAACAAAACCTCGAAATTCGCAAAAGTTTTCTCCCTCAAAAGTTTTATGCTATATGGTATTCATATTTGTAACTCTGTGGTGATTAAGCCTCACCCAAACTCGAATAGGTTGGTGTACAGTAAAACCTCCAAACAAAGGACACATTGGGGACAGGCCAGTTGTCCCTTGTAGAGAGGTTGTCCTCTTCTCGGAGGTTTTCTTTTAAACCTATTGGAATTTCTTAAAGACGGCGAAAAATAACCCTGAAATGTATTATTATAATATATTCTGCTTCATTTTGATGTTTTTTCAATAGCAAGATGGCAAGAGTAACACTACTATCATGAGAATGATGCGGGACCACCGCTGCGGGTCCGGAATACGGTTATAGGCATTCGGTTACTTCCGGTAGGCGTGGTAATTTGTGGTCGGCTGGGCTGTTAAATGTGATGAGGTCGCATTTTCGGACCTCTCCGTTGCTTTACGCTGATGAGAAAGGCTATCACGATGAGCAGTAGTGCTAATATAGTGCTCGGTCTTTGAATCCAGCAACGGTGGCGTTACGAAAGCGGTCGACAAGCGTCCGCATTATGTGGGTGTAACGTCGCTGTCCGTTTTCGGAGGTAATTTTGTATTGGCTAAGGTATGTCGGGGACTGATCAGTGTCCGTTGTTCGGAGTTGAGAGGTGTCCGCTTCTCGGAGGTTCGAAATGTATTAGTTCTATGGTAAAATCAATCGGGGGCAAGTGAGCCGTCCGCTGTACAGAGGTTGTCCGCTTTTCGGAGGGTCCGTTATTAGAGGTTTTACTGTACCATCATTTCAGGCAGCTTGGTTCAGTCCTACTACTCTCCTATCTATGGTTCAATCAGTCAAGTGGCTTCACCAGCTGCATTCACAGGGTAGGATTAAGATTTTTGTAGCATTTTGGCTCAAACATGGCCTCAGGAGCGATCTCAGAGCACCTAAATTTTTCCTGGTGGAGCATGCCCCCAGACCACCCTAGTTTGTGCATGCTTATGCATGTGGTCCTCAATCATCACCATCTTTTGCCCTGATGACAACTGGAGCATTCAGTCAAAAAGTTGGCAAGTTATTTTCTGAGCTCAAGTTGGTAACAGATAACCTTCCTCTTCAATCACATGGCCGTACCAGTCAAAACTAGCTGCCTCCGGCCCTGTTGTAGGTTAGCGTACCAAGGCTGCAATGACAACAGACTGTCACACTAGCTGCCTCCGGCCCTGTTGTAGGTTAGTGTACCAAGGCTGCAATAACAATAGACTGTCACAATAGGTTCAGGTCTAGCCCAAAACTTCTAAGCAAGGACCCAAGTTTGAGGCCAGGTGGCATGACAAGACAAGCGAGAGGAGTGCGATAAAATGCAGTTGCCTTTTGAGACCTTCAACCTTGCACCTTGTACACCTGTCAACCCCATTAGTAGGAGCTGGCAAACAGCCTGACCACATTACGCACATACCTTGCATTCTTAAGAGGAGTAGCATTTCCAATAACAAGTAACTCGAGAAACCCCTACAGTACTTCTGAAAGCCAGACAGTTCGTACCAGCTGAGCACAAGCCATAGTTAGGAGGGTGAGTAAGCAGCTGAGTTAGCTTGGACAATGTAACATGAGAAATCCCCCCCCCACTGCATGTGGAGCGAACGTGGGTGAGTAGTTGAGGCAGCTTTAGGCCAACCTTTTTCAACCTCTGCTGTTTGTCAGCAGCCTGCCTTGAGCAATGAACCTAGACTTATCTCCTATCCCACACAAAGCATGTATGTGCAAACACCACCTGGGTCTCATTTTTCAAAGCTTACTGTGGGATAGGAGATAATATATGACTTTGTGTAACATCTAGGCCTATATTTAAGGGAGACGTGGTTTGTTGATTGTTCATACATAATTGCAAGATTGTAAGTAGGATAGATGCAGGATACCTGAACGATGCCAGACAGGCAGACAGACAGACTGGCACTCACATGCTCATTAGTCGTTCTTCCCATACACACGAGTCCGATATGGAACCCAGCAAGTCCTACTACGGGAATAAATACACACACGCCCACGAACAGCAAAACAAATCTGGTGCCAAGTCAAGGATACACACCCCCAAACTGGTAGTTTAAAGAAATGGTTGGTGCTTTACCATGGAAATAGGCATTCAAGCCTCATACCCAAGCTCCCTGCCCACCAAGAGCCTGGGTACAAGGCTATAGACATACCAACTACTGTACATCTGAAAACAGGCTCTATTAAATCTGACAACAGATATTGGTCTCGGAACTGAATCCTGTACAAGGGTCTGGTACCAAGACTACACACATACAAGCGTTGGTTCATCGGAAGATCAGTCTCCCAGCCAGCAGCTCATACACATCTACAACCGCCATTGTGCCCCTAGACAGTATCAAGAACACAACCAACGAGCAGGTATCACAATGGCTGCTGAAGGCGTAGATAAAATATCCACAGCTCTTGTCAATGTCCCTGACTGCCTTGGGAGGTGAGTGAGGTGGTTAGTGGAAGCAACAAAACACGGTGCTCTTTAACAACCAACACAACACCCTCTACATCACCAATACTACTCTCAATACTAGACCCTTGCACCAATATCGCGAGACCACACAAATACAAACTACTAGTGCAGCAATCACAGCCCATATCCCTGCCCCCAAATGTCATGGGAATTGAGTAGCAAGAAAAGGGTTTTATAACCAACACAAGGAGGATACTCGACGACTACGTTTATTAAACGTTCACGGTTGTTGAGGATGGAGAGGATGGCCCAGACAAAGCCACTGAGAATGAAGACGGTGAGAGATGTGACAAAGAAGAAGAAGTATTTGTAGTTCCTCCGACCAACGCAGTTGTCCACCCACGGGCAGTGATGGTCAAATTGCTGTGTGTGTGTGTGTGCATGTGTGTGTGTGCACGGAAAATACAATATTGTGTGTCAATAAACACAGTATCTTGATGCATCGCACCATAGATCGGGAAATTTTCACGTTAAAAATAATTCGCGTAAAAAATTTTCGTGTTGATAAATTTTCGCTGTTCGTTCGATCCGCGAAATTTGTTTAACTGTTGACGGTTACATAATGGACGAGCGCCTGGAGCGTTCCTAGCGTTTAGTCTACTACCAGGTATCAGGAGAGCCAGCTATCGCTGGTTGTAACGCTGTGGCTGTCAGGAGTAGTCGTCGATCGGATGTTTACTCCGGGAGGTGTGGACGTGCGCGCGCACACTTATTCGTTGATCATCGCCGTGTAAATGTTTTTATTCGCGTGTTTAATTTTCGCGGTTGGCCTCAACCGCGAAATTATTTTAACAGCAAATATTTCCCGGTCTATGGTACTTGCTGACTATGCCTGAAAGAATGACCATCTGAGACGTGTGTATTCATAAGCAGCATTCCTTCGTCTTGTTGCGCTGTATTCTGCCTAGAATGACTGTCTGAGAACAGCTTGTTCTAGGCATGTGTGTGAACTACCGCTGCACACTTTGGTACATCTTAAGCACACGCCTTACTTTAATACGTGGGAACTTTGATACCTGTTGACAGTGCTACTTAACCTTCTGTACCCAGGCCTTCTAACCTCATAATCAGCACATTAACACTGCAAATGACAAACGCTAGAGTCAGAAGGCCTGAGTAGGTAGGTATGAGGCTAACCACAAAATCACTGCTAAACTCCAGCCCTCCGTCTGCTGAAGAAAGCCGACAGACCAAGCTGATCACTCTCACGCCCAGTTTACATTAGCAGAGGGTTCACCACCTCTAATGTTCCGCACCATTTGCTAAAATATCACAGCTTTGGTTACGTCAACTGTGGTCTCATTCCTACATTCTCCCACACATAAACGCAGAGCACACATACCGAGACTTCATGTAAGTTAGGGAGACAGTGGCCTGTCGAGCCGGGCTGTGCTTCATTGAGACACAGATCACTAGGGGTGTGGGGATATGTCTCCCAGACGTTTTTGGTTTTTACATGTTTTGAGGCCGATTCTAAAGTCACCTTAAAGTAAGCTTTAAGGTACTGTGATATGCAGCTGTCTCCACAGACTGTTGCCTAAGAAGGGAGTAATTAGGGCTTCCCTCATTGTATGAAACCCTGCATACAATGGGAGTAGCTAGTGGGGGGAAACCACTGTACACTAGTTACACAGGTCTTACCACATAGTCGCCCACACCCAATTACTATATATACAGTTGTGTTCAGTATGTGCCCCCCACCCCTCACATTCGTCACTTTAGTTTGAGCATTTGCTTGAATATGTGATTGATAGTCAAGTGCTTTAACCATACACACACACACACACACACACACACACACCTCTACACAATTGTCACATATGCTGCAGTGAGAGCAACGAGGTGGCCGGTAGAACTTGCAAGTCTCACACCACTTCATTCTCAGTTGGATTCCATTGACATCAATGTTCTTGTAAAGTGGCTGCTGAAAGTCATCTTCTTCATCTGTGTGCTCTGTGAGGGTGGGAGGGAGGAGGAGGGGGGAGAGAGGGGGGGAGGGGAGGGGAGGAGGAGGGGGAGGAAGAGAGAGGAGGGGGGAGGAAGAGAGAGGAGGGGGAGAAAGAGAGAGGGGGGGGAAGAGAGAGGAGGGGGAGAAAGAGAGAGGGGGGGGGGGGGGGGGGGGGGAAGAGAGAGGAGGGGGTAGGATGAAAGGGGAGTGGGAGGAGGAGAGGGGAGGGAAAGGTTGTGAGAAGGGGATAGAGAATGAAGGGGAAGGTCATGGCGGGAGGGAGGAAGAGGAGGGGAAGAGGAAAGGTAAAGGTTATGAGAAAGGGAAAGTGGAAGAGGGGAGGAGGGGGAGGAGGGGAGGAGGAGGGAAGGAGGAGGGAAAAGGAGGAGGGAAGGAGGAGGGAAAAGGAGGAGGGAAGGAAGAGAGGAGGAGGAGGGAAGGAGGAGGGAAAAGGAGGAGGGAAGGAAGAGAGGAGGAGGAGGGAAGGAGGAGGGAAAAGGAGGAGGGAAGGAAGAGAGGAGGAGGAGGGAAGGAGGAGGGAAAAGGAGGAGGGAAGGAAGAGAGGAGGAGGAGGGAAGGAGGAGGGAAAAGGAGGAGGGAAGGAAGAGAGGAGGAGGAGGGAAGGAGGAGGGAAAAGAAGAAAGAAGAAAAAGGTTGAGAGATGGAGAGGAGAAGGAGAATGGTTTTGAGAGAGAAGAGAAGAGTGGAAAGGAGTAAGGGATTATTATTCTGTGTCGTTTCAATTGTGATGAAGTACATATATTGCTGACAAGACTTCCATGCAGCCAAGGGTGGACATACACACGACCACACCAGCTTGCACTGCACTTCATGACAAGATTCACTGCATACCCCAAGACTGCTCACTTCCTGCGTGCATTCCAGAAGGGAATGGGGCAGAACCTACTTGCCATTTTCAGACTGAGCAATAAAATACTTCATTAAACTTTGGCAGTACACGTGAGACTGATAGCTTAGGGCAATCCTGTTGCTGTTGGCCTGTCTCAGGTGTCAAAACCAGTAGCAAAGATGTGACAGCTGTTCTCCCATTCGTTACGTTGTTTATCCCGCTACTAATGCTTACAAATTGCTGTCTTTTGAAGTTTGATTATGAATAACAACTTCCCAGAGCTGGGTATCCGTGAACCACGAAGCAGTAAGACTGACACTCTACTATGTATGGTGAACCATGTGTACCACACTATACTACAAAACAGCAGTAAGACTGACACTCTACTATGTATGGTGAACCATGTGTACCACACTATACTACAAAACAGCAGTAAGACTGACACTCTACTATGTATGGTGAACCATGTGTACCACACTATACTACAAAACAACTTATACACAGTGGGTATAGGCTGGGCAGTCTCATTCCCAAACCAGAAATTAGGATCTGGGAACAAGGCTGTCTATCAGTGAACGTGACAGTACATGTTGTGTATGTAGAGGAAGCTACTGGTGAAACCAAACTCGTGTTCACAGAGTGTTTTGGTGAAGCTGTTGCTATTCACCTTCCATTTAATTAACACCTTTCCACCTCTACCATTAAGCTGTGACCATGGTGATGGCTACCAAGCCTATCACAGTACTATTCACCTCTTGGATAGATGCCAGGATCGACAAATGAGGCGAGGAAGAACGTGGCTACTATGAAAAGGTAGAGTAGGCCCATGTACACGGTTGCAGCGATAGGGATAGCAACCATGACACCTTGAGGGATGTAGTAGTCAAACAGGTTCCGAATTCTGTGTGTGTATGTGTGTTTGTGTGTGTGTGAAAAGGGGGGGAGGAGGAGAGAGAGGGGGGAGCATGGATAAGTAGTACGTTTGTGAATTATGTGCATCAAGAGCGCATAAGAACGGGCGGCTAGAGTAAGAGCGTGTAACTACGTAAAATTCGAAACCGGGTGGAATTTACCACCAGTACTAAAAATAGTAACACGCACTGCGCACGCTGCATTGACATAAGCCCTTATGCATTGTTGCTAAGCGCACACGTGACCGGATGTTCTATTTTTAGTACGGTTCAATAATTTTGCCCGGACTACGGGCTTCTATTGGAGTTACACGCTCTTACTCTAGCCGCCCGTTCTTATGCGCTCTTGTGTGCATATATTCATACACTGAATGTGTGTGTGCATATGAGAAATATCCTCTCCGGTAATACTTCAAAGCAACTGCAACCTTAGATCTTTTCCACACATACTACAACGCAGCAAAACAGAGTGGAGTATGTGAGAAAGACGGAACACACCCAATAGCCATCGCCCCTCTGCTGGTTAACTGACTAACAAGTTCTGCACATGTCTGAGTAGAACAACCAGTTGCTATAGCGATGTCTCAATAGAACAACCTGTTGCTATGGCAATGGCCACCAAACCCAATGAGACTGGCCACAACCAAGGTTAAACGTAGCACATCCAAATTACACCTGTCTGCTCTAAGCGACTTTAAGTACAAGGTGGGGTGAGATTATAACCCTACCAGGCCAAAGTGGGTCACATGCTTTTTGTAAACAAGAAGACGACTGTACAATGACGCTACTTTCGAAATGCTGATGGATAACACCAGCAACCTGTTCCTCATCTCCCAGTCACCCAGTGTAGCCAACAAGACCCCAAAATGAATCCTGCACAGTAGGCAACTCTAAATAACACTTAGGCCTGTTTTTGTAACAGGGAAATATGCTGTTCATGCTTCCTCTGTCTGAGGTGTTCTTGGCTTGTCGGGACTCCTGTAGCTACAGCAGGCATGCAAAACAGTGACCCTGTTAAAGCAGGGTTAGATACTAAGCAGATTTAGCCTCATTCTCAGGCGTCCCCCATTTTTGTTCTTTGGTTGTGTTCAGCATAATTCATGGAAGTGGAAGAGCGGCGAAAAACGGGTATTACATGATGTGGACACGAGGTGGACATGGGGGAAGTGCCCAAATACGTTCAGATTAAATCTGAGAGGAAGTTTTTAACTGGTCAAGCCGAGTACTCTCAATATTGTGAACGTTTGGGGTCCTGCCTAGTGGTGGAGTGCTTGGTGATGAAGTCTAGTACGTCATTTGAACGTGTACCCCTCCCCCCTCTACACCCATCTCACATGAACCCGACACCATTCATGTGATAAGTGTTCCCAAGCCTGTGTATTGAAGAACAAAACAAAGAATGGGGGAGGCCTGGGAACCTGGCTAAAGCAGATGCATTTTGGCCAAAGTGGTAAAGTGGGGGTAATTCTTAGTCTGGATCCCAGTCTCTTCTGACTGGACGAGGAAGACTTGGGGAAATAATCTCGTTTAGACGAGTCTTATGGAAGTTATACAGCACGGAATCCAGGCATTTCTTGCAAACGTTGTTTACAGATGTGGAATGTGAGGTACTACTCTAAATGATGTAGCTACTGTTTCATAACTTACGGAAATGCAAAGAATAGTACTCCAGCCACAAACAAGACAATAGTGGCAGCAATGTAGGGGATCTGTCGTGTTGAGAGACTCATTCTGACAGTATTTATACACTTTGGCACAACCCCTCGCGTTCAGTATTCCAGAAGGAAAATTAACATGTACACTCAGCAGCAGCTTTTGGCTTCAGGGCGTTTCTTTCAGAACACACTCCAACACTACTCGCTCATCAACTGACTGGCTTTCCTTTTCAAGATCACGGAGGGACATGACACATGACCCGGTAGACTCCTGCACTGTCGGAGCACTGTTTGTATCACACCAGAAGCACACACCGATCACCGCACACCTGTTTTGAGTGTTGTTGAGGCTAACCACACACACGCATAATGATTGCCGACATCCCTCGGGGCAGGGAATTGTCGCGCTCTACGCATGCGCACAAAATGTGGGCGGAGCAATTTGGACCTATGACCCAACCTTCTTATGCATATTTTATCCACGGTTTCCAAGAGATCGAATTCTACATTGTAGTCTAGAGTGACCTAGTTGTGACAGATGGAGAATGAGGCAGCTGTTTACCGTACCAGAGACAGCCTGAAGAATCTACACATCAGGTAAATTCTGGGAGAGGGAGAGAACGGTTTGTTATTATTTTAATTAAAGCGCATCAATACCATAGCAACCAGGAACAGGCACCCAGAAGCTTTCAACTGGGATTAAGAATTCTGTTTGATTGGTGATAATTGTGCTTGATTATTTGATTGTTACTTTCTAAAGCTTTCAAATTATTGCTTAATTTACAGTACAACAGCACTTTAGTGGTTCAAAGGTGGTTCAAAGGACGATTTGATTGAGCCATTGATTTTCTTGGTTTTATTGATCAATACTCTGTAAGTAACTTCAAAGACTTAGATTGTCTGTATGGCCTGTTTCTCCTATGGGTCTTAGAAGTGTTTTAACGATTCGTGGTCATGAATGATTGATTCTACCTACCTAGAACAAACTTACCAAGTATTACCTTTTCCACTCCAGAGTGGAACTGCGCAAGGTAACCGGCACTCACTCGAGGGATAGTGGTAGACTCACTGCCAGCCGAGCTAGCACAGGAGGACAGGGTCAAGGTTCGTTTAAAATTGAGAAATCCCTGATAGTTTTAGTCTCATTCCCAGTCTCTCCCCACGCACAACGAAAAGCTGGGCGGAGCCTGGGAATGAGGCTATGATAGTTTTGTTGTACAGACTGTTACCTTTGCCGCATCTGTGTAAGACGTGTCCTTTACCGCATCTGTGTAAGACATGCCCTTTACCGCATCTGTGTAAGACGTGTCCTTTACCGCATCTGTGTAAGACATGCCCTTTACCGCATCTGTGTAAGACGTGTCCTTTACCGCATCTGTGTAAGACGTGCCCTTTACCGCATCTGTGTAAGATGTGTCCTTTACCGCATCTGTGTAAGACGTGCCCTTTACCGCATCTGTGTAAGACGTGCCCTTTACCACATCTGTGTAAGACGTGTCCTTTACCGCATCTGTGTAAGTCGTGTCCTTTACCACATCTGTGTAAGACGTGCCCTTTACCGCATCTGTGTAAGACATGCCCTTTGCCGCATCTGTGTAAGACGTGTCCTTTACCGCATCTGTGTAAGACATGCCCTTTGCCGCATCTGTGTAAGACGTGTCCTTTACCGCATCTGTGTAAGACATGCCCTTTGCCGCATCTGTGTAAGACGTGTCCTTTACCGCATCTGTGTAAGACGTGCCCTTTACCGCATCTGTGTAAGTCGTGTCCTTTACCACATCTGTGTAAGACGTGCCCTTTATCGCATCTGTGTAAGACATGCCCTTTACCGCATCTGTGTAAGACATGCCCTTTGCCGCATCTGTGTAAGACGTGTCCTTTACCGCATCTGTGTAAGACGTGCCCTTTACCGCATCTGTGTTAGACATGCCCTTTACCGCATCTGTGTAAGACATGCCCTTTGCCGCATCTGTGTAAGACATGCCCTTTACCGCATCTGTGTAAGATGTGTGTAAGGATATCTGTGCCCCCACAAGTTTCTGTGGCTGGTCAAAAGCCATAAGTTATTACCACCCTGTGCTTTTCACTTTCAGATACTGAAGCCTGGACATTCAGATGGCAAGAAAAAGTGTTTAGTCAAGTGAGAGACACTGTCACATGATTCAGTGCGTGCCTTTGTACATGAGGGCTTTATAGCCTCGTTCCCAGGCCCAGTTTTCCATCACTACAAGCATGTCATACGCTAACAAAAGATGCTAACCATTAGGTTACCACAGCCTCATTCCTAGGATCTTTCCCAGCTTTTGTTGTATCATGGGAACGAGGCTAAATCCCAGTAAATCTAGTGATAATACTAGTACGTGTACAAGAAAGAGTTTTATGCTACAGTTCTTCTTGAGGAGCTGTATACTAACCCAGTATAACCCAGTAAACCTCAGTATACCACTATCTCCTGTCCAGCATGAGGAGGAGCTGTATACTAACCCAGTATAACACAGTATAACACAGTATACCACTATCTCCTGTCCAGCATGAGGAGGAGCTGTATGCTAACCCAGTATAACACAGTATAACACAGTATACCACTATCTCCTGTCCAGCATGAGGAGGAGCTGTATGCTAACCCAGTATAATACAGTATAACACAGTATACCACTATCTCCTGTCCAGCATGAGGAGGAGCTGTATGCTAACCCAGTATAACACAGTAAACCTCAGTAAACCACTATCTCCTGTCCAGCATGAGGAGGAGCTGTATGCTAACCCAGTATAACCCAGTATAACACAGTATAGCACTATCTCCTGTCCAGCATGAGGAGGAGCTGTATGCTAACCCAGTATAACACAGTAAACCTCAGTATACCACTATCTCCTGTCCAGCATGAGGAGGAGCTGTATGCTGATGCTAACAACTGTACCAATGCACTGGAGGACACCTACCACAGGGATATTCTGGCACTTAGGTTGGTATAAATACTAGAGTGGCATTGTCACACTCTTTGGAGGTTGTGAGCATGTTAATGGTTAGTACGTGATGGAATAAAGCCACCTGATATTTTCCTTGCTGCAGGAATGAAGGTGGGAGGGTGAACAACAGACTCTTCTGCTACCTGGATAATGATCGCTTTCACACACCAGTGGAGGAGGTGTGTTACTACTACGTGATGATGACATGATTCACCTTCCCCCTCCACCCCACCCCCCACAGACACACACACACCTTGCACATGCACTTATGTGTACACCCTTAATTCATATCTGCAACCATGTCAATAAACTAACAAATCGTTACTGTGTATAGAAACACAATTTGCATCTGAGACTGTCAGGATGGCCGAGTGGTTAAGGCACTAGACTCAAGTGTGCCCTCCCATCCTCCAGATGACCATTCCCATCCTCATTGGTCAGCTCTGTGTTTGCAGCTGACTACATATAACAGCATCCGCATCAGTACAGTTTAGTCAGCTTTGTGTTGGCAGCTGACTGACAGCATTGGAATCAGTCGGTCTGTGATGCTGGCGAAGATCCGCTTAGGAGTGTTCTAGTCCACAAGTGTGGGCGTGGGTTCGAATCCCACTCCTGACAGTTCTTTTTTTTTTTCCTGTCTCCTTATACTTCTATCTCTGTTGCTTGCAGAGATTTCACTTCAGTTTAGTGTTGTTGATACTTGATAGCTTTTCCAAGGCCTGGTATATTGATAACTGGAGCAAGGCTGGGCAAGATAGTCTCATGCCCAGGCCTTCAAACCCACACTTTACAAATTAGTCTTACCGTGTTTTTTCAATGTTTCCAACTTTGATTACAAGATCGTCAACTGTGCGAGCCAATCAGAGCAGAATTCAAAAACTTCTTAGCTCACATGATTGACACTCTTCACAAGCAACAAGCACTGTCTGGGCATGAGACCACAAGCAAATTCCAGATTTTTGACCGACTCTGAGAAAAGGATACACTTCCGTGTTGAAGATTAACGCTTATCAGCCAAGCATGAGCCTTGGGAACGAGGCTAGTTTCTGTATCTCTTATTCCCTCTGACATAGTCAGTGACTATTTAGCGCTGCAGTATTGCATACCAGTGTGGTGGGGTGAGCTTCCCCTGAGTATATGAAGTTCTCGGTTTCTTGCAGGTTGGTCAACAGCTTACTGATTTGGACACTGAATCTCAAACGTTTGCATCCAGGTTTTCTTCTGTGGTGAGAAGAAGGGTCGTTGGCAGAAGAAAGGAGTGAGTTGATGGGAGGAGAGGGATGGGAGGAGAGGGGTGGGCAAAAGGAGTGTGAGTAGATGGGGAGAGTGCGAGGAGAGGAGAAGGGGGAGGGGTGGGGTATGTTTACGCAAGTTCTATGCTTGGTTGCACTTTCTTCCAGTGGTCTTCCTGCTGGCATTCATGACCCAGTGTCCGACAAACCTACCTTTGATGAGAGGGTCTCCCACCGCATCGTCACCCCTCCCTCCCAGTGCATGTACATCATGGCCGACCTGAGGAAGATGGATGGGTGAGAGGGGGGGGGAGGTGGGGGGGAGAGGGTGGAGAGTGAAGTGGGAAGGTGGAAGCAGTGTGGCTGACGAAACTTATGGTGCGTGCTCTTGCATCTTTCCTGTAGCCGAGATGAAGCCAATGAGCATGTGCTATGTCACCTTACCGTGAGTGCATCGGTGCCTGCCTGGCTGGAAGCTTGTTTGTGTAGTGAGTAAGCATGCTTGGCCTGTTCTGTTGTAGGTGGACAGCCATGGGATGGTCACAGTGAACCCAAACTTCAACTGTGACAGACCTGCCTACCGGCTTGAGAACAGACACAAAGGTCTGGGAAACACATTACGTAGTTTGCGTGTGTAGGTTAGAAAGTCACCTCACCTTTCACACGATAACCAGCCCAGGGTGTGATAAGGTGGTGGTTTCTTTCTGCAGAGGTATTTGAGTATTGTTTGGAGCATGTTTCAGAGGAGATTTCCCACGAGGAGAATAACAAGGAACAAAGAGTACTCTCTGAGGTAGCTCACATGCACACATGCTCACATGCACACACACATGCACACGCACACACACACACACACACACACACAACACACACACACACACACACGCACACACACACACACCACCACCACCACCACCAAATAATGTTGCATCGTATTAAAACCAAATAGCGTAGTTACCTCCCTTGCGATGCATGTGTTGTTTGGGACATACACTAGCTGTGTGTATGGTGATTGTCATTCCAGTTAGGTAGTACACAAGACACTCTTCACTACTCTGAATTATTTATCCAGGAGGACTGATTGTATCACACAAACACCCTTAAGTGGTAGCTTCACATTCAGTTAACCTGCAGCACATTTAGTTAATTAGGTGAGCTTGCATCACAGTTTTTCTGAAACTTTATTCAAAGTTTGGGACAGGGGTTTTTTGGGGGGGGAAGTTGTTTTTGTTTTCTCCTAGCATGGTATGAAATTCTTAGTGTATTCATTATGTTGTCCTGCGCTCACACCCCATGAATTAGACTGCTTGCTGTCGTGTCATCACTCAGGCTAATCCCTGCCTCTCTGTGAATATGATGTTTGAGTACTTTTCCTGCTAATGTGCGTATCATCACTCCTGCTTCTTGTCTGCTAGGTCAACAGTTTAGTGGGAGCATGAGTTACGCAATGGTACAGTAGACCATTCATAGTTGCTACCTGTGGTCTGCTGGTCAGTATACTTACTATAGGGCACGAATGACTAGAGGCAAGAGCACATAAGAACGGGCAGCTTGAGTAAGAGTGTGTAACTCCAATAGAAGCCCGTAGTCTGGGCAAAATTATTGAACTGTACTAAATAGAACACCCGGTCACATGCTTAGCAACAATGGCTTATGTCTACGCACAGCTGCTCAGTACGTGTTACTATTTTTAGTACTCGCGGTAATTCCGCCCGGTTTCGAAATTTACGTAGTTACACGCTCTTACTCTAGCCGCCCGTTCTTATACGCTCTTGCTAGAGGATATTCATAGTTGACTACTTGGTCATACTGTTAGTCTACTATTTGGTCATCGGCATGTCTCTTCATTTGTTGAAATTCTCATCAGAGTCCTTCTTGTGTGATATTAGTATGTGAGAACATATGGCTGCCCATCATAGTGTTAATACAAACTAGTACATGGTGGTGAAATGCTCTTGTAAAACCATTACTGACTAGTAGGCAGCTAAAAACTGTTGTCAACGACCTTAACCGGTACCGACTAACCAACTAATTGTTTTTAGCTCTAGTGTGCTAATGGTCGTCTCTTTCTCCTACCAGCTTTACAACCGGCATACCGGCTACCTGAACAGCTATGTCGGGAGGACTTTTATGGACCCTGTAAGACCTTGTACATGAAATTGTAGCGACATCAGCTGTCATGTTACTTGAAGGGATACCCATGTTTCCAGGCACTTATTGTAAAGGATGCGTTCCTGGTCTAATTGAGAACTTAATTGGAATTTGTTTTTACCTGTAGCCTGAGAGTTGTGCCTTGAGGGTTATGCTGATGGGAGAAATAGGTGAGCAACAGTCTCATTCCCAGACCACTGAACCTCATTCCCAGACCATTCCATCTCATCCCCAGACCAGGTTTCACACCATTTGTATGAAAGTTGAAATAAGGGTGATAACAATGCCAAGCTTTATTGGGGATCCCATACCTTGAGTTCGGGTTTCTAGATTTTGTCTTGCAGCTCCTTTGTGGCTCCTTTGTAGCTCCATTGTGGCTCCAAAGCTCACTGCACACCTGTGTTGTTGACTATGTGTCTTTATGTCCACACAGTTTCTGCACAAGGGTTTGAGTATGATGATCTCTTTGTCACTGCTCACCTGGAGCTCCCAGAGTGTAAGTGTCACAATGCTCACCTTAGTCTATCAGGCTAGACCCTCTCTCGTTCACCTCCAGAGCTAACCTTGTGTCTCAGACTCTTAAAGAGCCGAGGAGTAAGGCCCGCATACAGTCTAATAGGCTGTGCCCACCTACACCTTCAGTTATTACCATGCTCTAGTACGCCTAGATTTGGGCAAAGAGTTTTTCATTGTTTGTGAAAGTTCTGCAAAAGTGCATAATGTAATTTTCATGCATTAATATTTTGTTGTTTGTAACACTGCCACAAACAATTTAACTTTTGGTCTACAGTAGTCACATGACAATTGCTGGTCATCATATTTCATTCTGTCGTGAATCATATTTTGCTCAAAGGAAGATTTCTGTTTTTACAATTTTTTTTTGTTCAGTTTGGCTGGTTGCGGAAGACACAAGTCAACCCCTCTCCGTTGTCACTCAGATTTGCAGAACAAAATCAAAACATAAGGTACAGTAACTGATTATAATGCATGTGCATATTTAGTGCCAATGCATTTACCTGACTATTTCCCAAATTACACTTTTTAGTCTCATTTCACCTACTCTCATTTCGCCTACTAAAAACCAATTTGTGTCATTTCGCCTACTCACTGAAATATGCACAATAAGGGATTAGGAAGTCATACAGATTTATTATTATATTACAGATTTGTCTTTAGGGAACCTATTCCCCCCATCAATCACTGTCAGCTTTTTCAAGATCACAGAAGGGACTGTACCAGGAGTGACCTTTTTGTTTGATATTGGGAACTGTACCAGGAGTGACCTTTGTTTGATATTGGGAACTGTACCAGGAGTGACCTTTGATATTGGGTATCAAAGAACAATGTTTAACTTGGGTATTAGCTAATTTTACTGAGTAGGCAAAATGACTTATTGATCTTTAGTAGGCGAAATGAGCCCAATTCTTCCTTGACTAACAAGATATGAAAAGCGAGTGTTCAGCTTGCTTAGCTTGGTCCATTTGAGGCATTGCTTACTGGTTCAGTCAGCACAGCACAGTTTCAAAAACTAAAGGTATATATGATTGGTATGCAATCACGTGGATTTTTGTGGCATTTGGGAACAATTGCATTGGAATATACATAATTGTCTCAAGTTGCCATTTTCTGCATCACTAGATGCTCTTCCTCTTTCTTCGCTGCAGTACAACATTGCTCACTTTGGCTGTCCCTTTGAGTTTGAACTCGAGTATAACAATCCTACATTATCCCCAGGTGGGTACTTAGATCTTCTCCATTTCAATATTACTATCCATTATAGTGAATACATTGACATGTGGTCCTGTGCACAGATTGTCTTCCCAAGTGGCCGAGAGTGCTAGTGGAGGTATCCTCACTTGATTATTGGGACAGACACAGGATTGAGGGGTATGGGTTTGTGGACCTACCTTGCAGACCAGGTATGCTGTATTACGTAACATAAGCATAATGCCCCCAAGAATGTGCTGAATAAGAAATTTTGTATCGTGTCTATAGCTTCATGGTGTTTTTTTTCTCAGCTTCTATTGTTGCTTGCAGTACTAACACAATTAGGTGTGTAAAGCTTCATCTCGTAACAATAGGGAAAGTGGGAGAGAAAGTGTGAGGAGGGGGTGAGGCCTCTTACCAGTCTCTTTTCCACTTTCTGCATGTGCTAAAATGAGCCTGGGTACAAGGCTATATGAGTAGCCTCGTATCCAGGCTTTTTTTTGTTCATGAGAAAGAAGAGCCTTTGTACGAGGATGCCTCAAAGTAGGAGAGGTTAATATGAAGCCAGTGTGTGTGTCACGTAGCTCTAATGAAGAGTATCATCTTACATACCAAGGTATACATGAGGTAATAGTAGACACTTGGAGGCCGAGTGGATTCCGAGTTTTGGACAAGTTGAAGAGGTTCTTTGTTGGAGGAGCACCACAAATTGATGATATCTCTTATGTCACACAACCCACTGACTTCCAGGTTGGTATGGAACAAGAAGACAAGCTGTTATTAATATTGTCAAACTCTCTCTGACCTGTTTTGTTTTCAGGGAACACACTTGAGCAGATATGGATTTAGGACCGAGTCATCTGGAAGCGTGAAGCTATGTTTTAATATTGCTCATCAGAGCAGGTGATGAAGCTCTTCCTTTTGGTGTGGACAGCTTTTAATATTTCCTCGTGTTTGTGATATGTCGGACACAAGGATTATTACACCATTCTTCCTTCTACAGTCTCATAATGGAGAGATTACAAACACAAGATTCATCCCATTTACTAAAGTGAGCTAACTCCTCGACTTGAAAGAAAAAGATTTTGTTATGTATACAAGAGCTGTAATGAATAATGAGGTCCTAGTATGTTACACCCTAATGTTGTATGTGCCGGGTTGCATGTGAAATGGAGGACTCATAGACGTGAGTTAGTGACAGATTTCTCCACTCCAGGTACAAAGGATTCAAGGCATCTGTTGCAGCTGCTTTAGGTTAGCACATGTTTACTCTGCATCCTTATATTTTGTTCTCATTTCAGTTGTTAGCCTCATTCCCAGGCCCATTCAAACAGGCTAGTTGGTTGTGTTCAGTTGAGGTATAGCCTTGTTCCAAGAACGTCCGTCAGTAGTTTGTGTGCCTTGTTCGTTCCAGGATTTTAGGGACTTTGTCCTTGTTGAGCCACATCCACCATGTGTTGCCACATGGGATTCAATGCTATAGTGAATGTACCTATTAGGGCTATATCTTGAGCTAGTTTGTTCAAGTTTGACTGTTTTCACTGTGGCTGCAAGTAGAGTATTGAAATGCTTGAGAGCAGCTTGGGAATTGAAATGCCAATTTGGGAACCAATATTAACAGTAATTGAGTGGCTTCATATAGCTGTTTGTATGTTGGAATTTGCAGCTATTTCATGAAAGCTGAAATATATAACACCAAAAAGCTATACCACACTCCTGATAAAGGGCTACAAATTCACTTGATTGTTGATTGGTCAGCTGTTGTTCTAGATCTAATATTCTTCTTCTTCTTTGTTGCCTGCAGATGCCTACCAAAGAGCAAAGGAAAGAGCTGCTGTATTTATTGCACAATAGTGTGTTGTGTGTCTAGTTTTTAGTGTAAATTTGTCGAGTTTGCAGTTTCCTGAAGTCAATTTCATATTTGTAAATTGTCTCGTATACTTGCAACCACTGATCTTGTTTGTAACCGGGTGCAGCCTGCGCTGTGCTGTGATCGTGTTGCAACACTGTGTGATCGTGTTGCAACACTGTGTGATCGTGTCGCAACGCGCTGTGATCGTGTCGCAACCTGTGATCGTGTCGCGTATGGTACCGCTGTACCAGCTAGCCTCGTTCCCAGGCCCTGCGCGTTCGTCGCTTGCAGTACGAAATTCGCGCAGAGGGCCTGGGCTCGTTCATCACGTGATGCGTGCCGCAGCTTACGTCACGAACCTTCTACTAGAATCAATGATGTCATAGATGAGCTAGCGCCTTGTTTACCGTTGAAAGAGGCCCCCCGAGATCACAGTAATGGTTCGCGTGCGAACTTACCTAAGTGTTAAAAGTCTCGGCAGCGCAAGAGCACAAGCTGCCATGCTTAGCTGGATAGTAGACGTCTATATTCAGATACCTTGGCCACATCGTGTTACTAGGTCGAACCTGGATTTCGGCTCCTCGTCTTCTTCAGCTCGGGTTTACTATTGTAGTCTATCGTACGCGCGTGACCTGTTTCAGGTTCTTTCAACTCCATTTGTGGTTATCTCTGCAACACAGCGATTTTGCTATATCTGTTGTGACGTAAAATGACGCCTGCGGCACGCATCACGTGATGAACGAGCCCAGGCCCTCTGCGCGAATTTCGTACTATACTGCAAGCGACGAATGCGCAGGGCCTGGGAACGAGGCTATGTACCAGCCCCACCCACGCTATGCGGAAGTTGCGACGGAATACGTATATAACACCTTCCCGCGCTGGTGAGCAACGATTTCTTTCATTTGCACTACTAGCATTTGTTCGTCGGTGGGAGAAGCTACGATGTACCGCAGAAGCAGCGAACCAGACGTGGATTCTCTGCGCGTCGAGTTGCGCAGGAAGGAGCACGATTTGATGCTGGCGGCGCGGTTCGGTAAGAACCTACTAGAGGAGAACACGCAGATGAAGAACCAGTTGCATTTGCTGAGGGAAGAGCACGCCAAGCTGCAAGAAGTAAGCTTACTGTTATTGAGCAAATAATAGAATTACATTCTGCATAAAGCATAGTGGTTATGTGGTTAACCACAGATAGTAGTGGTTAACCACTCTATCTATGGGTTAACTAATTTCTCCCTCGAAGCCTTCTGACTTGTTGAATAAATAATCATATACTTATTTAGTGTCAATACATTTACTCCCATTGAAAGGTGTGCAATTATTTTTGTAATTGCACAGGTAGGAAAGATTCTGATTGGACAAAAAATACAAAAACTACAAAACCGTGCAAGGTGTAATCACTCACTGATTGGTCAGTAGCAATTTGCTGTAAACTATATTAACATAATGTAAACTTGTAACTTGTAAGCGACAACAATTTGCTGTCAACTATATTAACATAATGTAAACTTGTAACTTGTAAGTGACAACAACTTGGTGTAAACTATACAGGTTATTGTAAACTTGTATACTATAAACCACCACATCACATACATACTCATACTTATTATAGCATACTGTAAACTAGGCGAAGTTTATGACAAGGAACAGCATGTTTTCTCGTACAATTTGGGATTAATAGCACTCATGAATGGCATAATTGCACTCGGCTTCGCCTCGTGCAATTAACAGCCATTCACTCGTGCTATTAATCCCAAATTGCACTCGAAACCATGCTGTTACTTATACTAATCAGTAAAGTTCTGCAGCAAACAAAGCACCCCAACACATGGGTCATGCAAAATTCTTGCATGGGGAGTAAAACAATACAGCCATGTTTTGTCATTTGAGCATTCATAACAGCATCAAGCCATTTTGGTGAACAGGTCCCATTACAAATTTTATTTCCACCTGCGGCTTATGTTACTCTCCCTTCCACTGTCATTCAATGCAGTCGCTTGAATCTCAGAGACACGAATACCAGCGCAGCCTCAACATCATGAGAGACACTGCTGAAATGCACATATCTGAACTCGAGCAGCAGTTGAAGAGTACCAGTCGACAGCTGGAACAGGAAAAGTTGCAAGCACGTAACTCGAAGGAGGAACACAGGAAACGTGTAGAAGGTCTACAGGTTGAGAATGCACAGATCCGAGCAGAGTTGGAACAGGTACGAGGGCAGGTATTGCAAAGTGAATTGCCATGTACAGTGAAACCTCTCTAATAGGGACACCATTGGAACCAAAATAATTGTCCTGATTAGTGAGGTGTCCTTATTGCAAAAAGAGCTGTTGCTAGCAATACCACCTCCCATCCAGGTTTCCACTGGACTACAAGCATTGGAAATCTGGGTGGGCATGTGCATGAATTTGCAAATGTATGCATTCTCGTGTTTGTTAGCAATGCTGCAGTTTGACTTACTTGTCTTTACCTGGTGTTAGGCTCTACAGGAGAAGCAGAGAGAGGCAGAGATGCAATTGGAGCTGAAGAGAAGTGTAGAGGAGTATGAGAGGGAGAAACACAAGTACAACAATGATGTCTTGGAACTGCAGAAAGAGGTGATTTTACATTGCACGCAGATACACATGCATGAGGATACAACATAACTCTGTGTGCAGGGAGATACACATGCATGAGGATACAACATGACTCTGTGTGCAGGGAGATACACATGCATGAGGATACAACATAACTCTGTGTGCAGGGAGATACACATGCATGAGGATACAACATAACTCTGTGTGCACGCAGATACACATGCATGAGGATACATGACTCTGTGTGCAGGGAGATACACATGCATGAGGATACAACATAACTCTGTGTGCACGCAGATACACATGCATGAGGATACAACATGACTCTGTGTGCAGGGAGATACACATGCATGAGGATACAACATAACTCTGTGTGCAGGGAGATACACATGCATGAGGATACAACATAACTCTGTGTGCACGCAGATACACATGCATGAGGATACAACATGACTCTGTGTGCAGGGAGATACACATGCATGAGGATACAACATAACTCTGTGTGCACGCAGATACACATGCATGAGGATACAACATAACTCTGTGTGCACGCAGATACACATGCATGAGGATACAACATAACTCTGTGTGCAGGGAGATACACATGCATGAGGATACAACATAACTCTGTGTGCACGCAGATACACATGCATGAGGATACAACATGACTCTGTGTGCACAATATGTAAATAAATCTACTGACATCAATATTGGGTTGCCTGGATACACACCCTGCCCATTCCACTCAATAGCTACATGTATTATAGCATGTGAACAGTATGTGTGAAGAAAGGTCTGCTAGCCAATGTTCTGTGCTGGTCAACTGACTAATGAACTTCCAGTTCTTCCACACATCTCAATAAAAGAAAGAACAAGCTGTTGCTATGAGCAACCAGAAAAAACATTATTCTTCCTATAACGTTGCCACGGTGTGTTGTTTGCGCCACAAAACTATTTTGATTATTTTTGTGCTGGGTAGAACTTGTTAGTGATCAACAACCATAACTGGACATAAGCTGCAACATGAGGTCCTACATGTAAAGCAATATTAGGTTGGTACGACTAGATATGGTTTCTGGCACAGAACTGCGATGTTTTGGCGCACCTTGATAATCATATAAGTACGTGTTTCCATATCTTCTTTATTCTGAAAGCTTTGCAAGTTACTTCTCCAGAGACTAGCAATGGGAGTTGACACACCCAATTAGTGGTTTGTCATATTAGTAAGTATCAGTAGCCAGCAAAAAATTAGGACCTATTGTGGGTTGTAGCTTAGCTTTGAAATTCTCAGCATTGATGAAGTTATTGGTCCACTTGTTTGCCCGTTGTGTGGGAGGTGGCTTGATACTGAGGCTGCTGTCACTGTGCCTACGGGCCCGCCATTTATTTGTGTATATAGGTGGCGCGCCAGAAAAGAGTAGGCTAGGCTGCTGTATTTTGTGTAGTGCCTGGCAACTAGCCTCAGTAGGCTAGGCTGCTGTATTTTGTGTAGTGCCTGGCAACTAGCCTCAGTAGGCTAGGCTGCTGTATTTTGTGTAGTGCCTGGCAACTAGCCTCAGTAGGCTGCTGTATAAGATTATTCATTTGCAAATGTTAATTATTCATATATTGACTTTTGTAATTTCCTCTTCAATTGAAAGTTGACCCCTGACCCCTCTAGGCTACGTATTCTTGTAACCATGGCAACAAGCCAATTGTGATGTATGTACCAAACCTTCACAGCATTGCTGAAGTTATTCAGTGTTTGTTGCTGTCCCAAAAAGTTGCAGGAGACCAACTCCAAATAACTCTAGTAAACAACCTGTTTTGCAAGATGTAAGCAAATCGAAAAGGAAAGTACCATTACAAAGGTCAAGGTTGCTTAATTCATCTTTTGGGAACAAGGCTAACCTTGGGTTGAAGTATACGTAATTGCTTTAAAAAAAACTGATGTAGCTCAAACCCAGGCTTTCCATCCCAGGTTTTGTCTCGTGACTTTGAAGCTTTGTGTCCAAGGTTTCATGACCTTGACCACACCCACTCATTAGCGAGCGTTCAATAGTCAGGGCCCTCCGACCAGAGAATGCTCCTCCAGACTGTGTCCAAGGTTTGTTCTTGCTCCTCCAGCTTTGTCAGTGCAGTGAAGCAAATTTTTAGATTGACTATGGGACAAAAATAAGACACTGCGTTTGATGGTAAGCCGATCTGATGCTTGCAGAATCCTTGCCATGCACATACTGGGTGTAGACCTTAAGAAATGAAGTTGTAGTTGGTGCTCTAATTGATATTTAATAGAGCTGGCAAGGCCCTGGTTTGCCGCTAGTAGCTTACTTAATCTAGTGTCATCACCAACAACACTGTGCATGCGTATGTACGTATGCATATTTGTTTTGTGTAAACATATGCATAACAAAGTGCTTTCCATTTTTCTCAGTTACATAAGCTTACTTCAATGGGTCAGCTGCAAAGACAAAATATTGTGTTTTGCAATATAAGCCTGTGAAGCCACACATTCCACACGTCAAAATATAGCCCTCTATATAGTCGACAGCAATTAGCTGTATGACCAGTAATTACGTAACTTAATTGAGCGGTATGTCCATTTTCGCCTCCCAAAAGTATTTACGGCAAACAATATCACTTTCAATTTCACTGTATTCTAAGAGGGTTTAGGATGTTTGGCCGATTAGCTCTTTATTCATTTGTTCATCTATTTCTTCATTCGTTGATTTCAAGTGTTCATTCGTTCATTCACCACTTTTTCTCCAATAATTGATTATTAACTGCGTCTGACACTATAATTTGAATGTAGACCACTACCATACAGTGTAAGACGTAACACATAACTAAGTATTGAATATACTACCTATACGCGGAGTATATCATATTTATATAGGTAGTGTATCTAATTTATACCACATTGAGACAGTAAACTCAATTTTGTGTGTACGTACATCATGCAAGTTTTGTGCAAACTATTATTTACAATTTTTACACATAACAGGAGTATATGACCGGTTATACTCTGTTGTTCGTCCAATGAAAAGTGATGTAATGGCAACAAACTCACGCTCCCTCTCCTACATGGCCAGGCTATAAGGTTACTCAATGCGGTATTGTCCGTTTCTCAGGTTCAGAACCTTCGGGACTACAACAGAAACCTGGGTCTAGACGTCTCCACCCTCGCACACACCTGTGACCAGCTCTCTGATGAGCTGCAGACCTCCCAAGAGGAGTCTACCTTCTGGGAGAATCAATATGCCACCAAGAATGGAGAGGTGGGTGGGTAGCCAGGGCATCTTGATGTCTCCCAACCCTTCTGTTCTTTCCCTGCCTTCTCTCTGTCCTTTTCCTCCTCCTTTCCCCTCTCTCCTCCCTCCTTCATCTCTCTCTCTCTCTTTCTCATTCCCCCTGCCCCTTTCTTACACCTTCAATTTCACTCCTGAAAGGAGAATTAATTTACATGGCTGGCATAGTACCAGTATAAAAACACTACTACATTGTGATGATTGTGTTGGCAGGTGACTATACTCAGTATTCAGAGCACTGGCAGCTCAATTCAGAGGCCTTGGGTTCAATATCCAGCGACTGCCGGCTTTTCCCCTTCCTCTTATTTGCATCTTTACGTCAAACGCATTTTTAACATTTCTGCTGCAGGTGGTGACGCATTTCAAGGAGCTGCAGGATTCACAGGAGCTGGTGAAACAACTACAGATACAGCTTGATGAACAGGTGTGCTAACCTTAATCTTGCTGTAGCTGCATGCCTGGGAGATTCATGACCCTTTCTTGTTCGTATATAACAACACTAACCTTTGAAACAAGAACATAGAGGAGCCGTAGTCCATGACATCTGCGGTGTACGCTAAGAACCGTAGTCCATGACATCTGTGGTGTATGCTAAGAGCCGTAGTCCATAACATCCGCGGTGTACGCTAAGAGCTGTAGTCCATGACATCTGCGGTGTACACTAAGAGCCGTAGTCCATGACATCTGCGGTGTATGCTAAGAGCCGTAGTCCAAACTGCTGCACATATCTCAGGATAAGATTCCCTATACCGCATTTCGACACAGTACTAGACATATCATCACAGCTCCAATTTGACCTGTGAAGTTTTTTCAGGTGTACAAAATGATGGCATACAAGCATATTTTAATTTGATAGAGGCTCAACTATAATCCCATAAAGGCTCAACTGCCGTATTCCATGTATATTTTTATAGCTAGGCAGAGTGCAAGTATTAGTAAACAGACGTAGTTTATAGTACAGCTTGATGACATCTGCGGTGTATGCCAAGATAGCTTCATGTCACGTATGTCTTGTTCCCTCCCGCATTGCCACTGAAGAGGACTACTGCGAAGTAGTTGAAACGTTTGGCAGTAGAATTTCTTGAGAACTGTTTCAATAGGCTAGTTAAACAAGAAACAGCCAGGTGTGCTAAACTTACTGAAGCTGTGTGTGGTGTGTGAGAATGCCTTCCTAATATTACCACCTCAAGTGCTACATCTCTGATCATGCCACTTCACTTGAGCCCCACTGCAGACCATGTACACAGCATGAGTGTTTGCAAGGTGGAAATTTCACATTTTTCACATGCCTGTACTCATAAGCACCTGGTACTGACAGCCAAGATGTATTTTAATGACAGCCTTAATTGGCCTGTGCTCTTTTTGACCTGCAACTGCCGTATTCCATGTATGTTTGAAGCAAGGAGGAAGGGCCTGCTGAGTCTGAAAAGGTTATCAGATTCATACGTGGTAAATCAATTTGACTGTTCAGACTTTTGCAATCTGCTGTACATGTACCTACAATTTTTTGGGAAAACTTCCTATAATTAGAACACAGCTATATAAAAATGTCTTAACTTTATTGAAAAGAGGATGCTGATTTAAACAAGAGTGGACCTTAGCAACATTGAGAGGTGTATCACCCTGTTACGGTACACAGAGCATTCTAATCCACGTGTATGAACCATGTAGTACTTACTCAGAGCATCTTGATATTCCTTTACATGTAGTACTTGTAAGATGCCATCAAGCATGTTTATCAAAGCTCGGCACTCTTCATCCTTTATCTCCTGGTTTGTGGTCCTCCATGTGCATATTGAGACCGTGGCTTTAATGTGGACATTTCCTATGAAAATTCCTCTCCATCTTGTTCACAGAGTACGATGCTCACTCCCAGCTCTAATGCATCAGGACTGTCTCTCTACAATGAGCTCTTATCTCCCAATTTCTCCATAATCCCAGAGGACTTATCCGACTGCAGCAGCCCCCCGGACACAGTGAGTGTGCCTTTAGACTTCTGGTAGTCATATTGAGGGACATTATACCCAGGTTTTTTTTGTGTGTGTGTTTCATAGACTAGGTATGTGGCTATTGATGCAGTAATGACGGAAAGATTTAACACACACCTGATCGACACTTGACGGCAATGTTTCAATCATTAGCCTTGTTCCCAGGCCTCTCCCATTTTTTCCCCTTCCATTTGTGTTCACACTAGTACACAGAAATGGTCATCTGTTTCCATGTATTATTGTGAGCACAAACGGAAAGTGAAAATGAGGGGAGGCCTGGAATAGAGGTAGTCTACTGTGTGCTGATCTTCAGCCATTGCTCATAATCTGCCATCAAGAGCTCGTTTTGTGTGAAGTGGGTGTGGCAGATGTTGTTTCTCTAGCTGGTACAATGTTCTGTTGTAAGAGTTGCTTATTCTTCTCAGGAGGTGCCTGATGATGTGGCCGCCCTGCAGCGTCAGCTGAGATCTGCTCTCGAGACCCCTGCTTTAGTGGCCCCCGAGACAACTTCACAATTGATGGGAAGCGAAGGATTTACCTGCCCAAGGTATGCTAATCAGCAGTGTAACCCATCACCTAGGGAACACATTAGACTGTTTCTCTTGTACAGTTGTGTTGCCTAGGTAACAGAGATCTATTTCTCCCCTGGAGCTGATCTTACTCAATAGTGTCAGACTATGCTCAACTACCATTATGTAAAACGACCACCCGCAGGGAGGAATATAACTACCATAAAATCTTCACAAGAAAAATTCTTCACTAGATTGTTCCAAAATGTAGTGTGCATACTAGTTTAAACTTTTACACAAATTTTTGTTGTTTGTCACACTGATGAAAATATCTTAATAGTAAAATTTTTTTTGGTCTATGGTATAACAATTTTGAGTAACCTGATTTTGGAATGTGTTGATTGTGATAACGAGGACCTTGATTGGTGGTGTCAGTGGCTGATGTTACTGTTGCCATGGTTACCACCTGTAGGTGTCAGGGGTTGGAGGAGCAGCTGGGGAGGCAGGAGGAGGAGCTGAAGAGCGTCAGTGAGCAGCTGCTAATGGCCGTCCAGCAGAAGTTCAAACTGCAGCAACAGATCGAGGCATGGCAGGTACGCACACACTATCAGCTAAGATTTTTAAACTTCCCACACTCCAAGGTGTTTTGACAATTGCATGGATCATTATGGTTTCAGCCAAACTGATGAAACCCGTATGGCCGAAACCATGGACATGCATTCATATGCAATCATACTAGTGTGTGTAGCCTCGTACCCAGGCCATGTGGTCTGGGTACGAGGCTAGAGTGTGGGGAGCCTCGTACCCAGGCCATGTGATCTGGGTATGAGGCTAGAGTGTGGGTAGACTAGGAAAACCCTGCAGTTCACTTACAAACCATACAAGGGTAGGTGTGGTGGCTTTCTTTCAACAAAATCATATTATTGGTTGGAGAGAACGATATTCATAGCAAAAATGTAACCTGTCTCTGTAACCTTACCAATGACCAATGATGAAGACACAAAGTGGTAAACAACTGTCTCCGTAACCTTACCAATGACGTGTAGACACTTTGGTAAACAACTGTCTCCGTAACCTTACCAATGATGTGTAGACACTTTGGTACACAACTGTCTCCGTAACCTTACCAATGACGTGTAGACACAAAGTGGTAAACAACTGTCTCCGTAACCTTACCAATGACGTGTAGACACTTTGGTAAACAACTGTCTCCGTAACCTTACCAATGACGTGTAGACACAAAGTGGTAAACAACTGTCTCCGTAACCTTACCAATGACGTGTAGACACAAAGTGGTAAACAACTGTCTCCGTAACCTCACCAATGACGTGTAGACACTTTGGTAAACAACTGTCTCCGTAACCTTACCAATGACGTGTAGACACTTTGGTAAACAACTGTCTCCGTAACCTTACCAATGACGTGTAGACACTTTGGTAAACAACTGTCTCCGTAACCTTACCAATGATGTGTAGACACTTTGGTAAACAACTGTCTCCGTAACCTTACCAATGACGTGTAGACACTTTGGTAAACAACTGTCTCCGTAACCTTACCAATGACGTGTAGACACTTTGGTACACAACTGTCTCCGTAACCTTACCAATGACGTGTAGACACTTTGGTAAACAACTGTCTCCGTAACCTTACCAATGATGTGTAGACACTTTGGTAAACAACTGTCTCCGTAACCTTACCAATGACGTGTAGACACTTTGGTACACAATTGCTGTACGTAGCATCTAATACCGAGACCAACCCGACCTGTTGATCAGGATTCTAGTGTTGTGATCTCAACGTGACAAGCATTTGTTGCTTTGTGACAGCCTGGCAACTTTGCTATGGAAACTAGTCCTCAAAACTATGCATACAGTGAAAATAGTTTTTACGTCAAAGTGATGTTCACTTTTCCAACTTCACTCGAATATTTCGATTAAGGGATATGTTGCCATGGTAAAATTAATTGCCATTGTTGCGACTTCACACATTAAAGAACAAAATTTGGTTGCAGTTTTTCAATCTGATTGTGTAGCTTATCCCATGATAAAGATTAGCACATGTAGTTTGATACGTTGGAATCAAGTTTCTTCGAAGATGACGACAGTAAAATTCACTTTGATTTTGAATTTATTGCTGTAATACCTGTTGAAATGAACGTGCTTCAATGTACCAGTTGTTTGACAGATACATCACTAATAATTTTATACCATGTACTTCATGTTCTCCTCCTCTTGCAGACGGACATGACCCTGGTCGTGGAGCAGCAGGTCAGAGGTCAGCTGAAACAGGAGTATGCTGAGTCGGTGAGAAGAAGCAGTATTGCCACCGATACAAAGAACAATTCTGACATTTGTACACCCACTCATAGTGTCATGCTTCAACTGCTCAGAGATTCATCCGCTTATTAATATCATGCATTTATTTTATTGTTTATGTTTGTTGTTTCCACAGTTATGTGTTATGTCATCTTTTCAACTGAAATTAAAATGGTATGTTTGAGGTGAAATAGAGGAAATTGAGAAGCCAGGTGTGTGGCTGCAGGCCATTCACTTTCCTCTATTTCACCTCATATAGTCCAGTATGCACTGTTAGCAAGATTTGGCGCTGATTCGGCATTAATTGACCTTTTATCAAAATGATTTTGCTAGCAGGCTTGTAGAGATTGGTTGCTTTACTGCACAGACTGAGAGCTTACATTTTGAAACTCTCTGTTCCCTTAGCTTCCTGACATTTACTTAGGCTTAGTGTTAGCCGTGTCTGGGTTCACCAGATTATCAGATGGTAGGGTCATTACTGGAGTGTTGACAAGTTATTTTAGAGGTGTGCAATTTCATAAGTGCTACTGCCTTTTGAGACATGCATGGTTGAAATTTCAGGCTTGGTGAAATAGCAAGGCCTTTTGTGTGCGTACAGTAAATACATACAATGTTTACGATACCTTAGTTGGATAGGGTATCACATCTCCCAAAAAACAAATACACACAACCTTGTAAATTGTCCAATTTATGTTGTTTACATGGTGCATAGCACCGCCATTAGTAGCTAACAACAAAACAATAGGCATCACCTACACTAGTTACACTAGAGAATTGCAAAGGTTTGGAGTTGTAGCTTGGTGATATCAAGCATGGGTCCGGACTCCACAACATGCTAATTTATGGTGCCAAGTTATATACCCAATCCATCACTGCCCTTGATCAATTGGCTCTGTATTAGCAGGACAGTGGACAAGGTGCATTTATATAAGTACCTCGTTAATGTTCCCAGGCCTACCTGCTCTTCTTAGCAGCAGGCAGACTTTATACCCAATCCGTCTGTGATCTGCCCTCAATCAGCTCCGTATTAGCAGGACAGTGGTGCATTTATATGTGCCAGCAATTATTAACTTCATTAATGTTCCCAGACCTTCCTGCCGTCCAATTTTTGATTGCTTTTGCATAGCCTCGTTCCCAGGCCTTCCCCACCATCCAGTTTTTATACTGCAAGCAATCAAAAACTGGATGGTGGGAAGGCCTGGGAACTAGGCTAGCTTTTGCACACTGTAAGCATCAGGAAAGTGTGGGAAAGCTTTGGAACAAGCAGTTTATGTGTCCCTACAAATTCAATATCACATGATGTCATACGCTGCGACGGTATAAACAATAATAATATATTTCATAATCTGAATGGCATGGATCACTTCTGTGCCTCCTGTGACAATCTAGTCAATTTCTTGTAAGTTTTCTTGATGTCTTCTGATTCTATCGATGAGAAGCTGGTACTGTCTGCTGTGGAAGAGAGGACAGTATCGACTGAATACAGTGTAACTGTCTGCTGTGGAAGAGAGGACAGTCATACCGACTGAATACAGTGTAACTGTCTGCTGTGGAAGAGAGGACAGTACCGACTAAATACAGTGTAACTGTCTGCTGTGGAAGAGAGGACAGTAGTACCGACTGAATACAGTGGAACTCCTCTTAAAGGACACTCTTGAATTAAAACACTTTCCAACCAGTTGCAAATATGTTTTACGCACAACAAAATCTGTCAGACGTAAAAGCAGGAAACTTGAGGATATAGTGAACGTGTACAGCAAAAATCTGCAGTAATTTGCTGTAGTAAGCAGGTGACTTGGCAAACTATTAAATCTCCAGTGTCCGGGAACAAGGCTACCACCATAAGAGCTTTGTTCCTAGTCTCTCATGCTCTGCCCACACACGAGTGCCCGGAAATAAGACTACCACCATGAGAGTCTTGTTCCTAGTCTCTCATGCTCTGCCCACACACGAGTGTCCGGGAACAAGGCTACCACCATGAGAGCTTTGTTCCTAGTCTCTCATGCTCTGCCCACACACGAGTGCCCGGAAATAAGACTACCACCATGAGAGTCTTGTTCCTAGTCTCTCATGCTCTGCCCACACACGAGTGTCCGGGAAAAAGGCTACCACCATGAGAGCTTTGTTCCTAGTCTCTCATGCTCCCACACACGAGTGTCCGGGAACAAGGCTACCACCATGAGAGCTTTGTTCCTAGTCTCTCATGCTCCGCCCCCACACGAGTGTCCGGGAACAAGACTACCACCATGAGAGTCTTGTTCCTAGTCTCTCATGCTCCACCCACACACGAGTGTCCGGGAACAAGGCTACCACCATGAGAGTCTTGTTCCTAGTCTCTCATGCTCCGCCCACACACGAGTGTCCGGGAACAAGGCTACCACCATGAGAGTCTTGTTCCTAGTCTCTCATGCTCTGCCCACACACGAGTGTCCGGGAACAAGGCTACCACCACGAGAGCTTTGTTCCTAGTCTCTCATGCTCTGCCCACACACGAGTGTCCGGGAACAAGGCTACCACCACGAGAGCTTTGTTCCTAGTCTCTCATGCTCTGCCCACACACGAGTGTCCGGGAACAAGGCTACCACCACGAGAGCTTTGTTCCTAGTCTCTCATGCTCTGCCCACACACGAGTGTCCGGGAACAAGGCTACCACCACGAGAGCTTTGTTCCTAGTCTCTCATGCTCCCACACACGAGTGTCCGGGAACAAGGCTACCACCATGAGAGCTTTGTTCCTAGTCTCTCATGCTCCGCCCACACACGAGTGTCCGGGAACAAGGCTACCACCACGAGAGCTTTGTTCCTAGTCTCTCATGCTCCCACACACGAGTGTCCGGGAACAAGGCTACCACCATGAGAGCTTTGTTCCTAGTCTCTCATGCTCCGCCCCCACACGAGTGTCCGGGAACAAGACTACCACCATGAGAGTCTTGTTCCTAGTCTCTCATGCTCCGCCCACACACGAGTGTCCGGGAACAAGGCTACCACCATGAGAGTCTTGTTCCTAGTCTCTCATGCTCCGCCCACACACGAGTGTCCGGGAACAAGGCTACCACCATGAGAGTCTTGTTCCTAGTCTCTCATGCTCCGCCCACACACAAGTGTCTGGGAACAAGGCTACCACCATGAGAGCTTTGTTCCTAGTCTCTCATGCTCCGCCCCCACACGAGTGTCCGGGAACAAGACTACCACCATGAGAGTCTTGTTCCTAGTCTCTCATGCTCCCACACACGAGTGTCCAGGAACAAGGCTACCACCATGAGAGCTTTGTTCCTAGTCTCTCATGCTCTGCCCACACACAAGTGTCTGGGAACAAGGCTACCACCATGAGAGTCTTGTTCCTAGTCTCATGCTCCGCCCACACACGAGTGTCCGGGAACAAGGCTACCACCATGAGAGTCTTGTTCCTAGTCTCTCATGCTCCGCCCACACACGAGTGTCCGGGAACAAGGCTACCACCATGAGAGTCTTGTTCCTAGTCTCTCATGCTCCGCCCACACACGAGTGTCCGGGAACAAGGCTACCACCATGAGAGTCTTGTTCCTAGTCTCTCATGCTCCGCCCACACACGAGTGTCCGGGAACAAGGCTACCACCATGAGAGTCTTGTTCCTAGTCTCTCATGCTCCACCCACACACGAGTGTCCGGGAACAAGGCTACCACCATGAGAGTCTTGTTCCTAGTCTCTCATGCTCCCACACACGAGTGTCCGGGAACAAGACTACCACCATGAAAGCTTTGTTCCTAGTCTCTCATGCTCCCACACACGAGTGTCCGGGAACAAGGCTACCACCATGAGAGTCTTGTTCCTAGTCTCTCATGCTCCGCCCACACACGAGTGTCCGGGAACAAGGCTACCACCATGAGAGTCTTGTTCCTAGTCTCTCATGCTCCGCCCACACACGAGTGTCCGGGAACAAGGCTACCACCATGAGAGTCTTGTTCCTAGTCTCTCATGCTCCGCCCACACACGAGTGTCCGGGAACAAGGCTACCACCATGAGAGTCTTGTTCCTAGTCTCTCATGCTCCGCCCACACACGAGTGTCCGGGAACAAGGCTACCACCATGAGAGTCTTGTTCCTAGTCTCTCATGCTCCACCCACACACGAGTGTCCGGGAACAAGGCTACCACCATGAGAGTCTTGTTCCTAGTCTCTCATGCTCCGCCCACACACGAGTGCCCGGGAACAAGACTACCACCATGAGAGTCTTGTTCCTAGTCTCTCATGCTCCGCCCACACACGAGTGCCCGGGAACAAGACTACCACCATGAGAGTCTTGTTCCTAGTCTCTCATGCTCCACCCACACACGAGTGTCCGGGAACAAGACTACCACCATGAAAGCTGAACCCTCTCTCTGTTCACTTCAACTGGTTAACAACAAAAAAGAAGCTCTGGAATGCAGCCATGCATGTTGCTCGACAGACAGCCCAAGTATGCTTTTTACTCCTAATGGAAACATACAGAAAGCCCCCGAAACACGGACATTATCATACCATATTCATTTCATTGATTGCTTAGGTCAGAAATATGACCCAAGTTGGCTGGCAAAACAAAACAAGGTGATCCACCTTCTTGTGAATCTAACGAGCAAAATGTTTGTGTGAGCAGTGGGGATTTTGGAGTCACTGGCATTTATTTATCAATGGTGACTTTGTGGAGTCCACTGAGTTCACTATTTGTCATTTTAGGGTCACACTTGGCTGGAGACACTCAGTACTGTCGAACCATGTCATCATGTGAACATAACGACATTTTTAACGACATTTTTAAAGTCATTAAACAATTAAATTTCGGTATGGCCTAATGGACACACAGTTTGTGGTTCCAAGTGAGTTCCACTATATTCGGCCACTAGGGTGGGTGGAGTTTAAGTACAGTCTAAAAGATGTGCACAAGGCTATGGAACCCAGAGTGAAGACCAAAGCTTCTAATTTCCCTAATAGACCGAGTTCTTTGTTGGGTACTCACTATACATGGCTTTTGATGATGTTTGCTTTGTCATTCTAACTACCTTGACTGGAAGCTAGCGGGCTTTGTCTAACTGCCTTAATTGGTACTTGAAAGTACTATCTATGGTATCAAGGGCTTATGACTCGTTATGAGTCACCAAATCGAAGGTAACGAGGTCAGGTGGCATGGTCTTCAGCCACCTTTTCCTCCATTCCTCCCTCTTCCCTCCCCTCTCCTCTCCCCCCTCCCCCTTAGAAATAAACACACACCTCTTTCTCCTCTCTCTGTACCACCCTCTTCTCTGCTACCTCCAAGTTTGCCCAATAGTTTCTTGCCCTTTGTTTGCATTGAGCCCTGCCACAAAGTATATAGAACTGCATCAAGCCATGCAAGAAGACAGGGACAGGGACAAGGACAGGGACAGAGGGACGGGGACAGAGGTACGGGGACAGAGGGACGGGGACAGAGGTACGGGGACAGAGGTACGGGGACAGAGGTACGGGGACAGAGGGATGGGGACAGAGGGACGGGGACAGAGGGACGGGGACAGAGGGACGGGGACAGAGGGACGGGGACAGGGACGGGGACAGAGGGACGGGGACAGGGACGGGGACGGGGACGGGGACAGAGGGACAGGGATGGGGACGGGGACAGGGACGGGGACAGAGGGACGGGGACAGAGGGACGGGGACAGAGGGACAGGGACAGGGACGGGGACAGGGATAGAGGGACAGGGACAGGAAGGAAGGTTGGGCAATCAATCAGAGAGTCAAAGATACCTTTTTGGCTTTGCCAAGTAACATATCACTTGCGTGATGTCTGGAGAAATAAAGGAGAAAGAATCAATGTAGCCATTACTTGGACGGCACGGGTTGTTTCATCTTGCCTTGTTAGTTTTGGTGAGGCTAGCCCAGCCGTCTCTTCTGATTCCTTCATCCCTATGGCACTTTTCAGGGTCTGTGGAAGAGACATCACTTCCCTGA
>OX422201.1:6012626-6142626 GCA_949130485.1 Agelas oroides | reverse complement strand
AATGGGAGACAGAGGTGCACCAAAGGAACTGAAAGTGTGGTGAGTGGCGAGTGATTGTGATGTAACACTGACCTGGTAGTGTTGAGGGGTGTTTGGCATGCGGTTGAGAACTTTGAAGGTCCCCAGCTCCAGTCGATGCTCCCCAGAGTCGTCATTGAAAGAGACCCGGTTGTAGCTAGTGTGTGCGTGCGTGTGTGTGTGTATTTGGGCCGTGTAGTGCGAGTGCATGCATGTGCGTGTGTGTCAGTGTGTGTGGCTGTATTAAAGCTACCAGTTAGTTTGAAACTGGAACATGTTGCATTGAAGATCTCCTTTAATTCAGCAGAGTACATCTGACATTCTTTACCACTGCACCTATGCTGCTGCAGGTTAGCTCACCTAAAGTTGGTGAGACGAATGTCTGCCACCTGCAGTTGTCCATCTTCCTGAGTCAGAGACCAGTGGGCGTCGTCAAGCCACACTTCAATCCTTCGCACCGGCTCCGGGACCTCTGGGGATTGTATGTTTGTGTGCATGAATAGAAATGAGTATGTAATGGTTTGGGAATGAGGCTGGAGTATGTGATGGTCTGGGAATGAGGCTGGAATATGTGATGGTCTGGGAATGAGGCTGGAGTATGATCTGGGAATGATTCCATACACACCAGTGTGCTCTGTGCCACTGGGTGGAGTCCGGTAGATCAAACTCTCCTTGAAGGCTCGAATCATGGCCCTCAGTTTCATGCTGGCGGTGGAGAGCTCCTCTTTGGCAGTCGACAGATTCTTCTCCAACTCTAGCTGTGTCTCTGGGGAACTGCAGTGGGGAGGAGAGGGAAGAGAGAGGAGGAGAGGGAGGAGAGAAGGGGAGAGGGAAGAGAGGGAAGGGAGGGAGGAGAGGTGGGAGAAAAGGAGGTGAATATGATTGATGGTGCCACATGATAGGGTGAGGGTTACTGTGTAGCATCACCTGTCACTTGACTTTTGCTCCAGAAACAGCTGTGTCTCAAGCTCTCGGATGGTCTGCAGACACTTCCTGCAGTGTAACGTGACGTGAACAAAACTTAAAGGCCTTTGTGGATTCAAACGATCCTTCCCCTCCTAGTGCACACACCTGACTTTGTTTTGCTGTACCAGCACAACCTTCCTAGGGTCTTGGATGTTACTCAGTTGCAGCGTGAACTGCATACGAGAGTGTTTCACTAGAGCTTCCTGTGAGGGAGGGGAAGGAGGGAAGGGAAGGAAGGAGGGGAGGGAGGGAGGGGAGGGAGGGAGGGGAAGGAAGGAGGGGATGGAGGGAGGGGAGGGAGGGAGGGGAGGGAGGGAGGGGAAGGAAGGAGGGGATGGAGGGAAGGGAAGAAAGGAGGGGAGGGAGGGAGGGGAGGGAGGGAAGGGAAGAAAGGAGGGGAGGGAGGGAGGGGAGGGAGGGAGGGGAAGGAAGGAGGGGATGGAGGGAAGGGAAGAAAGGAGGGGAGGGAATGTAGTCTGGCATTGTGGTCAAAGGGAGTATGAGTTCTTACCTTCTTCCGTGGCTCCTTGTGCAGGAGAAGGTTGTTGAGGATGTCCATGATCAAAACGTACTGGGTCTGCAGGGATACAGGTGTAGTCTATCAAGCTCTTTCCCTGCCCCATCCTGGTAGATTAACCAGTGTGGTAATCATGCATGCTAGGAGCTAGCCTAGTTCTCAGGCCTTCCTTCACCACCCACATGCAATCAAAAGCCACTCAGTGTGGGAATTAGGATTTTAGCAAACCAAAAAGACACAAGTTGATCAAATTTCTATATCAAAGCAGAGCCTAGCCTCTACCCCAGGCTCCTTCCTTACCATGCACGACAGCCTGAGTACAAGGTTATGCAGAGCCTAGCCTCTACCCCAGGCGCCTTCCTTACCATGGACAATAGCCTGAGTACAAGGCTATGCAGAGCCTAGCCTCTACCCCAGGCTCCTTACCATGCACGACAGCCTGAGTACAAGGCTATGCAGAGCCTAGCCTCTACCCCAGGCTCCTTCCTTACCATGGACAATAGCCTGAGTACAAGGTTATGCAGGCCTAGCCTCTACCCCAGGCTCCTTACCATGCACGACAGCCTGAGTACAAGGTTATGCAGAGCCTAGCCTCTACCCCAGGCGCCTTCCTTACCATGCATGACAGCCTGAGTACAAGGTTATGCAGGCCTAGCCTCTACCCCAGGCTCCTTCCTTACCATGCACGACAGCCTGAGTACAAGGTTATGCAGGCCTAGCCTCTACCCCAGGCGCCTTCCTTACCATGCACGACAGCCTGAGTACAAGGCTATGCAGAGCCTAGCCTCTACCCCAGGCTCCTTCCTTACCATGCACGACAGCCTGAGTACAAGGTTATGCAGGCCTAGCCTCTACCCCAGGCGCCTTCCTTACCATGCACGACAGCCTGAGTACAAGGCTATGCAGAGCCTAGCCTCTACCCCAGGCGCCTTCCTTACCATGCACGACAGCCTGAGTACAAGGCTATGCAGAGCCTAGCCTCTACCCCAGGCTCCTTCCTTACCATGCACGACAGCCTGAGTACAAGGTTATGCAGGCCTAGCCTCTACCCCAGGCGCCTTCCTTACCATGCACGACAGCCTGAGTACAAGGCTATGCAGAGCCTAGCCTCTACCCCAGGCGCCTTCCTTACCATGCATGACAGCCTGAGTACAAGGTTATGCAGGCCTAGCCTCTACCCCAGGCTCCTTCCTTACCATGCACGACAGCCTGAGTACAAGGTTATGCAGGCCTAGCCTCTACCCCAGGCGCCTTCCTTACCATGCACGACAGCCTGAGTACAAGGCTATGCAGAGCCTAGCCTCTACCCCAGGCTCCTTCCTTACCATGGACAATAGCTGAGTACAAGGCTATGCAGAGCCTAGCCTCTACCCCAGGCGCCTTCCTTACCATGCACGACAGCCTGAGTACAAGGCTATGCAGAGCCTAGCCTCTACCCTAGGCTCCTTCCTTACCATGCATGACAGCCTGAGTACAAGGCTATGCAGAGCCTAGCCTCTACCCCAGGCTCCTTCCTTACCATGGACAATAGCTGAGTACAAGGCTATGCAGAGCCTAGCCTCTACCCCAGGCGCCTTCCTTACCATGCACGACAGCCTGAGTACAAGGCTATGCAGAGCCTAGCCTCTACCCTAGGCTCCTTACCATGCACGACAGCCTGAGTACAAGGCTATGCAGAGCCTAGCCTCTACCCTAGGCTCCTTCCTTACCATGCATGACAGCCTGAGTACAAGGCTATGCAGAGCCAACAAGACATACTGAAACGGAAAGGAGGTTACCAAATTGACTTTTGTGTTTCAACTGAATACTTCAGTTGTCATCAGGGTAAAGTCGACATGTCAGCAAACTAATTTGTTGGTACAATGAGCCTCCTTTCCATTTATGCAGAAGCCAGTTGAGAAACCCACTGAAAATACAACTAACTGATGTTGTGCAGACTTCTACGGTGGGGTAGCGGAAGGTGAAAGTGTTTACGGCCTCATTGCTGCTGTCGTAGAGACCAGACGAGGCATTGCCCTTTGGCTGTGAGGGAGAAACAGCTTCGTTCACATAATCTCAAATTCCAAGATATTAAATCACTCACTGAGAGTATAGTGGGTGGCGTTTTGCAATCCTCGGCCTCGGCTTGTCCTCCGTATGTCACGTAGAAGATTTGACAGTGGCAGCGAGAAGCAATTCGCTGCAGCTGTACAGTCTGTCTTGAACTCTTCTCCCCTCCTCCCATGCTCAGGTCGTCCCTGGCAACCAGTAAACAGCTGACCACACCCCCAACTGCCTCTCCTGGTGGGGTGGTTTCTCTATTGTCACTCTTGGGGCCCAGCTCACTCAAGAGGGCATTCAAACTCGATTCTTCATCGTGAGGGGCCACCTCGGAACTTGGTTCATGGGTCCCAATGTCTGGGGGGCAGATGACAGAGATGGGAAGCCAGGGTATGCAGTCGGGGTCCAAGCTGGAGCCGAATGTAGCAAAGTACTGATGGTGAGGGGGAGGGAGAGGAGGAGGGAGAGGAGGAGGGAGAAAAGGAGGGAGAGGAGGAGGGAGAGGAGAAGGGAGAGGAGGAGGGAGAGGAGGAGGGAGAAAAGGAGGGAGAGGAGGAGGGAGAGGAGAAGGGAGAGGAGGAGGGAGAGGAGGAAGGAGAGGAGGAAGGAGAGGAGGAAGGAGTGGGAGAAATGAAGGCCTTTAGATTGGTTATGGGGACACTTAACAAGTGAATTAGTTTGCGTACATACAAGCACATACACACTCACAAACATTCATGTAAATACATGCACACACAAATACACAGCTACCTGCATGTCAAGGACTTTGCAAATGAGCGATTTCTTTGTGACAAGGTCACCCTCCCGCAGACGAGGTTCATGGTCACAGCCAAACACCTGGGCAATAGAGGAGCTGGCCAACACAAAGCCATGGTGCTCAATGCCCTGCAGTGCTATCTGGGTGTTTGTGAGCTCAACTGAGGGGGGAGAGAGGTGGAAGGGGAGGAGGAGAAAGGAGAGAAGGAAGGAAGAGAAAGAGTGAGGAGGGGAGGAGAGGAAAGAGGAAGAGGAAAGATGAGAAAGTGAAGAAGGAAGAGGCAGAAGAGGAGAAGGGGTGGGAGGGAAAAAGGAGGAGAGAGGAGAAATAAAACGTTTGAGAGGTCTAAGTAAGCACTTGACTACAAAGAGAAGCCCAGCTGTGGACACCTACCAAGCCAGTTTCTTTGCGTGACATCGTTCCTGTTGCCTGCCTTGATTCCCCGAAGGTTGGGGTCACTCTGTTGTCTCTGGCAGAAAGAAGAGAAACAAAATCCGATTCCATTCTCATACATTCTCTGATCCGATTCCATTCTCATACATTCTCTGATCCAATTCCATTCTCATACATTCTCTGATCCAATTCCATTCTCATACATTCTCTGATCCGATTCCATTCTCATACATTCTCTGATCCGATTCCATTCTCATGCATTCTTTGATCCGATTCCATTCTCATGCATTCTCTGATCCGATTCCACTCCCATGCATTCTCTGATTCACTCATTTCTCTATAGTAAGTGAAGGGGACTTGTACTATCACTAAATGAAGGAGGTTCTCCAATATCAACACTGTGCCTGTAAGTATACAGTGTTTGTAGCCTCGTTCCCAGGCCACTCCCAGGTTTTATCTCTCCCGATTTTTCTCCACAGCTGCAAGATAAAATCTGGGAGTGGCCTGGGAACGGACAATTCCTTGATCGGATTCATATGGCTTCGCTGTTTCGGAAACAAGGGTAAGGTATAAGGGTTGGGTAGGTAAATGTTTCCAAAACGTTTCAGAAACATGCGCGCGCCATCCATTGTCTGTGGTACGCTACCTACCCCAGACAAGTTGCTAGAACGAGGCTACAGTGTTTGTACTACCACATGGTTTGGATTTAATTCTACATGGTGACAGATAGCTAGTGTTTTTCCTGGACTTGAGGTATTATGTACCTCCTCTGCGTAGGTGACAAACTTGTTCTGAATATCTGCCAGGAGGTGGTCTAGCATGACACTCCCGGAGCTGCTGTGTCGCTGGAGACGAGGGTGAGAGGGGGAGTGCTCCGAGGGGTGATGGTTGCCTACTGCTTCTGACACTGCTGCCACTAACGGAGAAGGAGGCTGAGGAGGAAGGGATGGAGAAGGGATTAAAAGAGGGGATCAATGTGGAGGAGAGGGAAGAGTGAGGGGAAAGGAGGGGGAGGAAGGGAAAGGAGAGGAAGGAGGGGGAGGAGGATAGCGACAATGTGTCAATTGTTTGTCAAATGTCACTGAATGGACATCAGATTAGGAGATGACTTGTTTCTGAGAGAGTGAGTGGCTATCAATTTGACACCGTGTTATGCAGTGCATACCTGATCGGGGGGTGAATCCTTCCCGGGGGGTTCCAGTTTCATGAGGATAGACTTGAGGGCCTCAGTGGATAGGTCTCTCTTGAGCCTCTGTGCAACAAGCATAAGACATGGCACATCACATGACATCATGTGCCACCAAGGTGACATCATGAGTGTCACAGTGAGACGTGGCATTTTCATCTTGTACCATCACATGACATCACATGACATCACATGACATCATGTGCCACCGAGGCGACATCATAATGATGTCAGAATCTTCTTTCTCACCTGGGCCTGCTTGTAAGCATCGTACAGCCCCATCACCACCTTCCTGTTGGAGGCACTCCATAGCATGCAAGTGTTCAAAGTCTTCAGCAGATGTTTGAAGTTCTGCAGCAAGCAAATAAAAAAACTGAAAGAAGAGACTTGTGCGAATGTACATGTGTTTTACATACCTCGTGATCATTGGTCGATGTAGTGGATGAGATCTCCTGACGTTTGTAGGTCAGTCTGGAGGAGGAAAGAGGAAGGAGAGAGAGGATAGGGAAGGAGGGAGGAGGAAGAGGAGGGAGGGAAGAGGGAGGAGGGAGGGAAGAGGGAGGAGGGAAAGGAAGGAGGGAGGAGGAAGGAGGGAGGAGGAAGAGGAGGGAGGGAAGAGGGAGGAGGGAAAGGAAGGAGGGAGGAGGGAAGGAGGGAGGAGGAAGAGGAGGAAGGGAAGAGGGAGGAGGGAAAGGAAGGAGCAGAAAGGATTGTGGGCAAAAGAGACAGTGGAATGATGGGCTACTGATGAAGGTTGTAAGTTGTGCAATTCAACCAGGTATCTTATTCCAACTCACTCTGCCATTGAGAGGAGAATACACTTGGAATGCTCCCCCCATTCCCTCTCCTCCTCTTCCTCCTCCTCTTCTTCCACCACATCCAGTCCTTGCTGGTCCTATAGAACACAATAACACATGTATACCCAATAAGACGGTATGACAGACCTAAGTCTCATTCGCAGGACAGTCTGGGAACAAGGTTGGTACTGCAGAACTATGGTCAAACAGTGGCCAAGTATAACAAAGTAGGGTGAAGATGCGAAAGCACAAAGTAGCCTCGTACCCAAGCTCTTTACCGTGCATGAGCCTGGGAATGAGGCTAAGTACAAAGCAAGGTGAAGCTATGGTAAAGTGTGGTATTGTGGTGCCAAAGCTATGACAGGGTAATGGCAGAGTACTTGTACACATGGCTACAATAACGGGCACTACTTCAAGACAAATGGCAGCTTTAAACCAACCACCTTCCACTTACCTCTTTGTGTTCCGTGGGCTCCACCCTCCTCTGGACCCAGACGGTGAGCTTGTCCACACGCCCCTCACAGCTGCAGATGGTCCAGTTGGCCCGGGGGCGGTGCTTCAACCCATCCTCCACGGGGGTCAAGGTTAGTATGTAGTGGATAGAGAACTCCCCCTTGTCTACCCTGCACTCCACTCCCTGTTGCCTAGCAACTGAGGACCAGTACTGCAGCAGACTGTTGGGGACGTTGACAGAGACTTTGACATCCCTGTAACAATGGGGAAGAGGGAGAAGGGAGGAGGGAAAGGAGGAAGGAGAGAGGAAGGGAAGGAGGAGGAGGTGGAGGGAGGAGGGAAAGGAGGAAGGAGAGAGGAAGGGAAGGAGGAAGGAGAGAGGAGGGGATGGAGGAATTAAGGAGGAGGAGAAGGGAGAAGGGAAGAGGGAAAGGAGGAAACAGAGAGGAGGGGAAGGAGGAAGGAGGTGAAGGGAAGAGGGAAGGAGGAAGGAGAGAGGAAGGGAAGGAGGAATTAAGGAGGGGAAGGAGGGAGAAAAGTGTCAAGGAGGAAGTAAGGGAGGATGATGGATTATAACTTGGTTAAACAACATCATATTTGTCGTACATCTTAGTCTTTTACCTCCAGTGTCTGACAAGTGGTGATCTCTTGCGCTTGGGGTTCTTGAAATACTCCCCTCTCTTGATTGGCCTTGTCACGTTGCTAGAAATGAGAGTCTGTAAGAGAATATGGGGATCACAGAATCACAAGTACCGGCTCTAGCCTCGTTCCCAGGCTCCTCCGCTCCGGAATGCGATATTGAAGTTGTACACGCGGAGAGAGCCTGGTATTTATTCTCACATGAGAACCCTCAAAGGTAGAGAGGGGGTAGAGAGACCTTAATTGAGCGTGGGCATACCCGAGACTCAGAACAGGAAAAAGAGTGAAGGTAGCGGCCAACTTACTACATGTATCTAGTTATCGGGGGTTGAATATCATACACACTGAGCGTTGAACGCACAGTTGGTTGAAAAACGCGCAAAACGTTGCCTTTCTGTTTTAGTCCTATTTCGATTACGTCATGCCTACGTAGAATAAATACCAGGCTCTCCACGCGTGTACAACTCGCGTTCCGGGAGAGCCTGGGAACGAGGCTATACCGGCTCTGCTATGAGAAAAAGGTCGATGGATGAGTATGCTGCAATACTAGAGGGTACTACAATGCTACAGCAAACATAAGTCACTTGACCGTCACACTAAGGTCATGTGATCTTTACACTGGGGTCATGTGATCTTTACACTGGGGTCATGTGACCCTCATAATGGGGTCATGTGATCCACATACTGCCATTAATACTAACAATGAAGTTCGCTTGGCCTTATGTGGTCTTTATATATACTGGGGTCATGTGACTGTCATACTGGAGTCATGTGACTGTCATACTGGAGTCATGTGACTGTCAACTAGGCTCATGTGATCCTTATACTGCCATTACCTAATCTTGAACACAGCCTGTTTGCCTACAAACAGCCAGGGTACGAAACTAGCCATTACCTGGTATTGCTGAAGACAACGTAGAGTACTGGCATAGAGCAAAACACTAGGTGGGTACTCGTCCTACGAAAACGGAGAAAATTGACCAATCAGATAATGGATTACCCAATCAACATTTTGGTAAAATTACTAAGGTTTTGTATTAGATGACAAATGACATGCTATCCACAGTAAACAAGGTTTACCAACTTGCACGATGATGTCATGAACCATGATGATGTCATGAATGTGATGTCATGAGTCATGTGATGTCATGAGTCATGTGATGTCACTAATCAATAACACACAGCTAGATTGAGGACTTTACACTTTCACATTCACATCTGACTGCCATTAGAAAGCATTTTACAAACTACTACTAAAATTGTGGGGGTAGTTACACATTTCTGTGGTTGCCAAAATATAATAATACCTTTTCTCTTTGTGGCTGCACATCCAAACTCCACTCCAGATCAAGATTTTGGGAGCGAAATGCACCATAAGAATCGTGTTCCTGTGTGCAAGAATGTGATAGTACAAAAAGGACGTATAGGTAAGAAGAGAGGAAAAAAAAAAAGAAAAAAAAAGTACGACTGCGAAGGGACTCGAACCCCCAATCTTCTGATCCGAAGTCAGACGCCTTATCCATTAGGCCACGCAGTCACCTTGACAGTGGTTGTCTAAACAAACTACTTAAAAGCCAGCACATAACAATATTTCAGAATCAGGGGTTACACAGCTGCTCACAGCTGCTAAATCGGACAACATCTACTTATATCCTAATATTGAAGGATTTGGAAACTGTTTTAGTCCCATTCCCAGACCAGTACAGTCTGGAATTAGTTAGGTCTAGTTTACCTGTTTGTCGTGTCTGATGGGAAGTTTGTCTGGTGCACATCTGACAACAGCATGGTGGTTATTTGGGTCCCGTCCACCACAGTTCCACTTGCAGAGGAGGGAGGAGTGGGCAAGAGGGAAATTGAAAATCTCACATTCATCGTATTTGGATGCTGTGTGAACAATCAGCTGGAGAGACCCCTCAAGGTCCAAGCGTGCTGTGTGAGAGAGGGAGGAGAAGGGGAGAAGGAAGCAGACGAAGTATAAAAGATAAAGAAGAAAGGGAGGGAGGTAGAGAAGGAAGTGGGAGTGGAGAGGCACAGAAGAGAGAGGAGGAGGAGTGAGAGGTAGGGGAGTTGAGTGAAGTTACTCACTGTTAGTCAGCAGCCTGGCGTCCAAGTCTCCCAGTCTGAGTTCCAGAAACTCCACGTTGTTATAGGGGTTGGTAGAGGCGGGGAGGATGACGGTCATTTCCTTAGTGACCAGGTGGATACGACCATGAAACAGCAGACGCAACTGTGAGGGAAAGGGGGAGAAGGAGGGAGAAAAAAGAAGGACCGAGAAAAAGTAGGAGAGGGAAAGAGGAGAGAGAAGGGAAGTGGAGAAGGGAGTGTGGAAAGAGAGGGGCAATTGTGTTGGCAGTAACAGGACTCAGTATGGGAAATGGTTTATTTTACACTGCCCCAATACGTAGGCAATTTACGTAACCTTGTTACATTTTGTGTGTAAGTATGGGAACAGTTTATTTTACAGTGTCCCAATACACAAGTAATTTATCGAACCTTGTCCCAATCTTTTCTGGAGGGTGAGAGAGGGTCTGGCTTGATAGACTAACCTTGTCCCAGTACGGGAGTGGTTTACTGGGGTCAATCGTGGGTGAGGTCAGGAAATCTGAGAAAAAAGAGAGCAGGTTTAGATCCGGAAAACACTCTGGACAGTTTAGCTACTTCTCTTACTGAAGCCCAGGCTGGTCTCTGCAAGTGCTGGCTCTAAGCAGGGGCCATAGGACAATTCAAGTGTGCCGGCACCTGTGTGTGTGTGTGTGTGTGCGTGTGTGTGCGTGTGTGTGCATGTGCAGCATACCGTAGATCGGGAAAATTTCGCTGTTAAAATAATTTCGTGGATGAGACCAACCGCGAAAATTTAATATGCGAATAAAAACATTTACGCGCCAATGATTCACGGATTGAACGAACCGCAAAAATTTAACACCACAAAATTTTTTTATGCGAACTATTTTTACTGTGAAAATTTCCCGATCTACGGTAGTATTGCTAGGTGCCGGTAACTTGTGCATGTATGTACTGGCAGTGCAAAATGAACACTTCTTGCGTGACAAAGAAGCTGAGTAAATAGAGACATGGAGACGAGACTATAATTACTCCACTGAGACAATATTGCTATTCTAACAACAGCCTCCACTCAAATTAAATTCCAACCTTTAGGGAGGAATTACCCAACTCTTTTATACCTCATTAACAGATCATTATTCACGACTTGTTACTTTGACCTTCCTCACTCCGAGAGTACCCTCCCTAGTACCTTCCCCCATACCTCAGAATGTAGAGATTTCCCCCAAAGTCTATATTTCACACCAACAGTATGTACACCAAACACACCTAAATTATAGCATTGGTCATATAAGCTAAAAATCCTGACACACACAACTTTATATATGGTATATACACTCAAAATACTTTAATCTCATTTCCAGAGCAGGTTACAAATACAAAACCGTCTTGATCGATAGCCAGTCCCTCTGGGAGGGGAATATATCCTTCACCAAACGTGGTGATGAAACGGCCAGAGGTATGGAACACAGAAACACGGCTGTTCTCTGAGTCTGCAATGTAAATCATGTTACTGTGGTGTGCAATACCGACTGGGGTGTCCAATTCACCGGGTAGCTTCCCTTTCTTCCCGAATGTATACAAAAATACCCCGTCTTGTGAGAAGACTTGGATTCGATGGTTGCCTTGGTCACTAACGTACACATTCCCACTGCCATCAGATGTGACATCGTTGGGAAAATCAAACTGACCCTTTCTGCTTCCCTTGCTGCCAAACCATCTTAGAAGATTGAGTTCTGTGTCAAAGATTTGGACCCGATTGTTTAGACAGTCACAGACAAAGAGCTTGTTGTCTTGGCCCATTCCAATACCATCTGGGAAGCTGAACTGACCTGGTTTTCTTCCAACCCCCCCAACGGACTTGATGGGTTCTGCATTTTTCGAAAACTTGTGGATCATGCCATCGGTAGCAGTGCAAACGTAGATGCTGGATTGATTATCTGTGGTTACGCCAGTTGGGGAGGAGAGGTCCTTGATTTCTAAAATCGGTTGAAAGTCCTGGTCTAGAATGGACACCACACCTTTGTCGACTTCTCCAGCAACCAATTTTCCACTGCTATTGCAGGCTAGACCTCCAGGATGTTGGAGGTTAGTAATTTCACCTACAGGTGCTTGGATTTGCGTAGGAGGATACTTGACAAACACTGGAAAAGGGCTGTTGGGTACGTGGAAACCATTGACTTTCACACTCAGTTCATGCCTTCCTCGAGTCTCCGCCTTGTACGACATTCTGCAGCTTTCTGTGGACATGGCCATGACCTGAGCTTGAGTGACCAGACCGTCTCGTATTGACTGTAGCTCTGCTGTCACTCTCTGCCTCCCTGTTGATGGTTGGCCTTCTGAGTCAACCAGTTTGAGAGAAAAGGAGGCCAGCTTGTTTGTTTCAGCTTCACGAAGGCCCTCTCCTTCAGCTGTGCACTTGGTGGGATCTGCAAGTTTGTAGGTAAAGCTCTGCTCTTCGCAGATTCGTCTCAGCTCACTTGGGCTCACAACCTGCACACCAGTGTCAGGTACTTCAACTGGGTCTAGCTGAAGTTGTGTAAGCTTCTTCATGGCGTCTTCAATACTAGAAAACATCTTCTCTTTCTCAGAGAGGAAATCCAAATTGCTGGCATTTTCAATGGTACTCTTGGTGGAGTCTATGACAGTTTCAAGCTCACCTTGAGCTTCTTTAAGACTTTCCACTTGGGTTGCAACTGACTGAGTTTTGTCATCCATGAAAGATTCTACTTTTCGAATGAAGGCATCTTTTTGGCTCTCGAGAGCAGTAGTAAGTGCCTTGAACGATGTGTCAATCACTTCGACCATTGCAGCCTTCTGATCTGCAATCTTCACTTTCACAAGGCTTATTTCATCCACTGCAGCAGCTATCTGCACTTGGAACTGCTTGGCTGGATCCAGCATCTTTGCCACAGCATCTCTGCCCTCTTCAGCAAGGTGGGAAGTGAACTTATACTGGTGGTCTGAATGTTGGTGTTCTGCCAGAATGCAATCCCGACAAAAGGGTTCATCACAAGTCATGCAGTAAAGGGCAAGCGACTGTTCACTGTGTCTACGACAGGAGGGACGCTTGCTGGGGAGTGGGTTGGGGGAGACTTGGTCGTACTCCTCCTCCATTGTTTCAACTACCTCTTTCATTCGATTGACATGAAATGCTGGTGGAAACTTGCTGACATTATTATCTGGAATTTCTGCTACTTTGCGGCATTCAGGGCAGGTGATTGTTCCATCTCCATTCTTCTTTGCAAGGCCAGAGAGACAAGGATCCTGGCAGTAGACATGATCACAGGGCAGCTTCTTAGGTTCATTGAAGAAATCCAAACAGAGAGGGCATGATATCTCCTGCTTGAGTTTATCTAGGCTTAAAGCTATGCTCTGCCTGAAATCTGCTGGCCCCTCAGCCATGTTAACATGAGTGCGAGCAGAACAAAACTGATTAGCCGCTGCAAAAAAAATTGTAGTAAACAAGGGCTTGTTACATAAAACCACGATGATGTTCACCTGTAGATATTCATAATGGTGGAGGTATTCTCAGGGAACATCCCACTAGACACGTATCACGTGACCACCGGAATCAGCACACATGCATAAAATTAGCATATCAGCTGATGACCATGTCAGCATAATTTGCAGGGTCTTCTTTTTGATGGCAAGAGTACTGCATATGCTGCTTGGACGGTGCTATATAAATAGTTATGGCTGAGGGTCCAAGTCTTGCAAAGGAAGGCCTGGAGAAGCTGAAGGGTGAGATAACATGTCCTCTGTGTCTGGAGACTTTTGGAGAACCAAAGGTACTGCCCTGCCAACATGTCTACTGTAAGGCTCCCTGCCTGGAAGGTTTAGCTCAGAGAAGTGGCAATGGGACAATTTCATGTCCAGAATGTCGCAAGGTGACCCAAGTCCCTGGAAATGATGTGAATAACTTTCCAACAGCATTTCGTATCAATAGATTGATAGAGGTCTACAAGGCCATGGAAAAAGACAAAGAGCAAGTTCCTTACTGTGAAAAGCACAACACCCAGCCTTTAGCGCTCTATTGTGAAACATGTGAGGAAGTTATCTGCCAAGACTGTGTACTAGCTGATTGTCAGCATGCTGACCATGAATATGGCTATGTTGGACCGCTTGCTGAGAAGTATAGGAAGACCATTCTCAACATGTTGAAACCTGTTCACTAACATCAAGCAGAAGTGTCGCATGCCCTCACTCAAATCAGCACGGTCAAAACTGGGATAGTTGAATCAAAGGCAGCTATGGCCAAAGAAATTAGATGCCTTTGCAGCACTTATAGATGCAATTCAAGAAGAAAGAGATGTGCTGCTGCAAAGAATGGAAGGAATTATGGGGAAAAAAAGAGATGCAGTTGCTACACAGGAGAAAGAACTTGAATCTACCCAAAATGAACTCCAGAAGTTAACAAGCTCCGTTGAAAGTGCTGTATACAAATCAAAAAATGAAGAGTTTCTCTCGGAGAAGAAGCAAATTGTTGATAAAATCAACCAAGTAACCACGAAAGTCCAAAGACTATCGTTAAGCCCAGTTGAAAAGGCAGATATGGGTGTGCAAATTGTTGGCACAGAAAAGTTGAAAAGTGTCTGCAAAGAATGCACTTTCATGTACCTGCTTGCTAACCCGTCCAAGTGTACTGCTGAGGGAGACGGTCTCCGATTTGCTAAAACAGATACAGTAACGACCATCAAGATCCATCTAGCCAATAGTAAGGGCAATCCATGCAACACCACGGGAAAACAGAATGTAGCAGTCGAACTGAAATCATTGAGACAGGGATCAATCACCACAGCTGATGTTACATTCCTATCACCAGGTCAGTATAAAGCTTCCTACAGGGCTGAAACACGTGGCAGACATGAACTAAGTATCAAAGTAAATGATATTCACGTTCCCAATAGTCCATTCCCTGTGTATATACACAAACCAGTTCACCAACTCAAAGTCCCAGTTGCAGTTATTCCGGGGCTGGAGCGTCCACGAGGCCTGGTGTACTCAAATGGAGAGGTCCTCATTGCAGAACTCCAGGGATGTAGGCTAAATGTACTTAGCTGCAATGAGCGGCAAATTGTGGGCACCATTGGGGAAGGCTACTTGTGTGGCCCAGGAGAAGTAGCAGTTGATGATCAGTCAAATGTGTATGTGTGCACTGTTTTGGATCACAAACTACACAAGTTTAACAAGGAAGGAACATTGCTCAAGTCAGTTGGGGGGGAAGGAAAGAAACCGGGGCAGTTTGACTATCCCAATGGCAACCGAGTAAGAGGAAACAAGGTATTTGTATGCGACAGTCGTAATCATAGAATTCACTGCAAACTTTTGGCAGGAAGGGTACCAAAAGTGGTAGCTTTGGTTTTCCAGCAAATGTGGATTTTGACACCAATGGTACTGCATACATTTGTGATTACTACAACCATCGAATTCAGGCGATGACCCCAGATGGAAGATTCTTACATACCTTTGGGAAGAAGGGAAGTGCTCCTGGAGAACTAAACAAGCCAGTAAGTATTAAAGTTAGGGGTCAACTGTTGTACCTCACAGAGGAGATGAACAACAGGGTATCAGTATTCCATCCATCTGGCCAATTTGTCACTACATTCAGTGAGAATTACTTACAAGAACCGGAAGGACTTGCCATTGATGAAGACGGTTTTGTGTATGTCACTAGTCATGAAAGTGCTGTGCTAATATTTTAAACTGAGTACTATAATAGCATTATAAATGTTCAGTTATGAGGTTTAAATCATTATTTATACTTTTCAATTGAGGTGTGCTCAAACACGTAATAAGTTGATTCTAAGACTCTATTTTGCATGTTAGTTGCCGCAAACACAGTGAGGCTAGCAATTGTATGCTCAGAATACCCCATCATTTGTATAAAGTTCACTGCTACAGCACCTACCTACCATCCACCTATAAACATGTGGATTGCTCTATTTCCTAATTAAAATACAGAAACTTCAGCACAAAATGAGTTTGGTGCCAGCTAGTGTTAGGAATATGTTCATACATAGTGCAATCAGCGTGAGGTATAGTGTGCTTGTGTATACCTAATTCTGTGTATCAGATGAACCAGGAGCTTATGAGCACTCCTGGATGAACGTACCCATCTCAAAGTCATAGTAGTACTTCAGTGGTGGTAGTTTCCTGCAAACTGTCGTGTTCCCCCAGGGCCGACCCACTTCCACAACAGCCAACCGCCTCTCTGGGTGTCACAGTAAATATGCATGTAAACTACCATAGACCATAACATTTCAAACAAGCACGACAACACAACAACACCTACATGCTGTACTTCAGTTACAGTGTGTAGCTAGAAAGTATGGAGTGAGTTCTCCCATTCAATGACGCCACATTGTAACTACCTCTCTCTTGGGCTTCCTGCTCTGCAAACAGAATCCTCCCGGAGATATTGACCTCCGTCATGGCTAGCAGGGGCTGCGGGTAGTCTCGCAATTGCATCTGGAAGGATGGGCTTATGTGAACCACTGTAGCACACTTTTGTGAACCACTCTAGTACGTGGGATAATAGTCACAAAGCTGAGTGCTATGGGTACTCACTTGGAGCTTCTGTGTGTCTCCCGACACATACATTCCCCATAGGGTAGAGAAGCTGTACTGCTCTTCTGGGAAGGGGCTGACCACATGTGGTACTGACATAACGTATGGTTCTACACTTGTATAGATGGCTTTCATGGGGCAAAGCTTATTATGTAAACAACTTCTGGAGGACTAGAGGCAGGGTCTGTGTGTGTGCAGTGCAGCTGTGTGCAAAATGCAGGCAAGAAAGCACTACACTGATTCTCTACCATAAGTTTCAAGTGAGAGACACAAGATAAAGCTTGCAATGAAGGCTGCATCTCCCAAGGTTTACTGTGAGAGACACGAGATAAAGCTTGCAGTGAAGGCTGCAGCTCCCAAGGTTTACTGTGAGAGACACAAGATAAAGCTTGCAGTGAAGGCTGCATCTCCCAAGGTTTACTGTGAGAGACACAAGATAAAGCTTGCAGTGAAGGCTGCAGCTCCCAAGGTTTACTGTGAGAGACACAAGATAAAGCTTGCAGTGAAGGCTGCATCTCCCAAGGTTTACTGTGAGGGATTTTATGCATGGGAAGACATACTGATGCAATGGCTGCAAGGGCTGCATTAGTCGCTGTGAGAACCATAAATCTCTTTCTGCTCTCAGAACAGTGGTCATGAATACATCTTCTACCAAAACTACTGAGCAGTCTCGTGACGACACATACCATGCGCCAAGTGACTCCTCATTTTATATCCGGACATACTCAGGCCAGTTGAAAGGGGATCAAATCGCTGTACAACTGCCTTTCAATTGTGTTTGCTCTCCAGAAGTAAGCTTGCATAATTAAACCTGCCCATTTGGAAACCATCTATACATAAATCTCTGTATTGGTCAAGGTTGCATGTGGATTCACCACTTCAACTCCCACCTGATGTCATCAACCTCCTTCAGATGTGCCACTAGGTTCTCCTCTCCCAGCATACTGGGGTCGAACATGGCCAGCAGGTTGGTCTGATGCATGGAGAAGACAAAGAGATTGGTCCTCAGGGGTTCAGAGCCGTACATCTCCTGCACTCGCTTGCAGTAGATCTCACTGTCCTTCGCATCCATAGAATCATATAAGCTCTGGACCTTTTTGGCTGTGAGTGGGAGTAGAGGAGGAGGAAACACTTAGCTATATGGGGCTGATCAATGTCCCTTCAGCATCCCACCTGAGAGGATCTCTCCCTTCTCTCTCTTGAAGTCTTCCAGCTTCTGTTCCAAAGCCTGCAAGCGCTGAGACTTCTGCTCACTTTCATCACACATCAGCTGAGGGAGGAGGGAGGAGGAAAATGGGTAGAAATGTGGAGGACTTAGTCTTTACTGTAGATTACCGGTATAAACATGATTGGCTAAGAGTTGATCAATCCGATAACTGCATTTGCCATACAGAATGCCCTAAATTGCTACCTATAATTGTGCAGCTATGTTGGCCAGATAGTGAGGCATTCACTAAAACGTTACCATGCACTGTTTGCACATAATCGCGTGTGTACCTCGTAGTTGGCTCTCAGCTTGACCTCAAAGGAGTCGTCACACAGCTGCCAGACAATGTCCCCGACTTCCATAAACACATCAGGGAAGAGGAGGAGAGGGCGGGGAGAGTTGGGGTCCCCACTACCAGAATGCACCTTCTGTAGAAACTTCTTGACGTTCATAACCTGAAGGAGAAGAACGTCCGGACATACATGGAAAGTTTTTTGCTGTAAACTGTGAGTGACAAAGACAGGTGAAGGGCTCAGGCTGGGTATGAGGTTGTGTTTACCTTGTCAAAAGCAAAAGCGAAGCTGTACTTATAAGGAAACATCAGCTCAACTCTGCTTGCCTGAAGGCCACTGGAAGGGGAGAGGAAGTGCAAGGTACAGTGACAAAAAGAAAGAGGACATCTCCTTCATTGTGTGGATCAAGTAGCCTCATTCCCAGGCCACTCCCAGATTTTATCTCGCAGCTGTGGAGAAAAATTGGCCCTGACTTTTCTCCACAGCTGTGAGATAAAAATCTGGGAGTGGCCTGGGAACGAGGCTATGGATCAAGCTCAGCGAGACAGTCAGCTGCAAAAATAGTTGCTAGTTACTAATCTACCAATTACTCAGTAGTTCGTTACAAAATCATTACGTACAGTGTACCTCCTCTAAAATGGCTGCTTTCGTTTGCTTTGGGTTACAGTGAGAGGCAGATAATAACCAACCATCTTGATCTGATTCACTTACACAATGGGGTTCTCCTTCCTTGTCATCCTGTCTCCCCCAACTTTCTTCCTCTGTGCCAGCAGCTGTTCTGAGCTATGGGGGAACCGTTCCACCACTTGCTCCAGAGTGATGATCCTGTGCTGGTCAAAGTTGACGCCCACCTCACGGATGTTGGTCACAAGAGAGCCACCACTAATCTGGCATTTAGTTGTCTGCAGGCTCAGGGATATCCTGTTTAGGGGTGTGTGAGTGTGTGGTTGATATAGTGTGGTGTGTGTGTGAGGGTGGTGCGTGGGATATGTGTGAGTGTGTGGATGTGGTGTGTGAGTGTGTAGGTGTACATGTAGAGACTCACTTTGTTCTCCTGTCCACCTTTGCCTGGCACTCTGCAGTCTCCAGGTTCACAACCACAGAGACAGGTATTTTGGTAAGAGCCGTCTTCCCCAACTCACCAAGGGAGGTCACATCACCTTCCCTCTCATGTGCAGAGGAGGAGGAGGAGGAGGAGGACGGAAGTGGACTCAAGTACAGGTCTGTATGAAGGAGAAAGAAGTCAAAGTGGGGCATTTGCACACAAACTATCTCCTCACCTTTCACCTTCAGGAAGTTCTCCCAGATGCAGCAGATGGTATGGAATACAGACCGGTGAGCAGTTGTGTTCCAGTCTACTGTCAACTTTACAACAGTAGCACTCAAGCCCTGTGAGCATAATAATATCATCATGGGATAAATTTCAGAGCACAATAATATCATGGAATAAATTTCAGAGCACAACAATATCATGGGATAAATTTGTGAGCACAATAATATCACGGAATAAATTTCAGAGCAAAAAAAAAAATGCACTAATAAGCATGATATCAGATTTAAGAATGAGACAACTGGGAATGGAACCTGAAATGAGACAATGATAACCTGGGAATGAGACCATTAGCCCAGGAATGTGACCCTAATAATTACGAGAGTCTGGAGCGAGTTCACATCCTCCCACTACAGGCTTCCTACCTTGATTGTGCTGTCATATTTGACCCCCACAGTGGTGAGAACAGCCACGCCCACTCCCTCAGGGAGGCTTGCAATGGGAGAGCAGAGGAAAGCTGATTCTGGCGACTGTAGCATCATGTTGTCCATCAGCAGTCCATGGAGGTCCAGCTGGAAGGAAGGGGGATGGAGGGAGGAGAGGGAGGCTGCATCCAGACGCACCATCACTGCAGGAGGATCTAAAGGAGAGAAGAGACTTGAAACTAATGGTGGCATGGGTCAAGAGCGCATAAGAATGGGCGGCTAGAGGAAGAGTGTGTAACTACGTAAAATTCCAAACCGGTCAGAATTTACCACCAGTACTAAAACTAGTAACACATATGCACAGCTGCACGTAGACATGTTGTTAAGCATGTGCCGGGTGTTCTATTTTTAGTACGGTTCAATAATTTTGACCGGACTACGGGCTTCTATTGGAGCTACACGCTCTTCCTCTAGCCACCCGTTCTTATGTGCTCTTGCATGGGTATACTGTGGAGGATGTAAGGTAGGGTGTACAACGGAGAAATTGCCATGTGTACAACAGAAAGTCACACACCTGGGGTGAGGCCATAAACAAATGCATTCACATCCATGAGCTGAAACTTCACATCCATTCCCTGCAAACTCAGTCCCTCCCAGACACCTTCACTGTCATGGCTGTCTGCTGCTAAAACTTCCCCTCCACCATTACTGTCACCTGAAGCATCTGTCTGTTCATTGGAAACATTCAGCTTGGCTTTGTCACGACCAGGAGTTCTAGATGGACCATTAAACAGATTGTACTTCTGGTTCACGTGTTCTAGAGATCTCAGTAAGGTGACTGCAGTTGGTTTAGACCATTCCAACATCAAGCTGTGTCCTTCTCCGCTAATTCTCAGGGGGGCATTGAGAAATATAACTTCTTTGGCCCCTGCAGAGCCCTCGGATTTCATTCCGATGTCTTTCTCAGCTTTGAGCATCAAGCTGCCAAGGGAGACAGCTCTCCCCCAAAGGTGTTTTCGAAGAGAGGGGAGGACAGCAGGGTTGTCCACATGTTGTTGGTAGTAGGCGGGATTGTTGATGGTTGGGTGGAAGCCTGGGACGTGGAGGTAGGAGTCCTCCAGGCGGACTGAAGTCCTGCACGGAAACAATTCATATCTGATTGAACAGGACTCAGAGTTTGCCTCATTCCCAAGCTCCTCCCATGTGTAATGGTGTGCAGACATAAATCAATTAACCCCTTGCTTACAGTGGTTGAAAAGATTGTTCCCATTAACCCCAGTGTACATAAATAGATCAATTAACCCCTACCTGACAGTGGTTGAGTCCTCCTCCAACGCTCCCCACTGCACACTAGCCACACATGATGCCACAACAAACCTACACACAGGCTCCTTGGACTGGAGGGTCTCAGCATCCAGACGCAGCTGAATCGACCAATCAGATACCTCCATTGTAGTCACCACGGAAACAGGCAAGACAAACAAGTGATTCAAGAAGCTATACAATCTTTGATTGGCTGGCAAAGTCTTTCTCGTCTTCTGCTTGAGCTTTGCTTTAGTTCTGTAAGTGTTGATGGTATCCAGAATGTATCGCACCCAGAATATTGTCTCCCCCTCCCAGATTGATACATGGATTGAGTCGACCTGCACACTGTTTGAGAGCGTGTCAGAGGAATGCTAGATAGGTGTGTGTGTGTGGAGGCGAGTGGATACATGTGGGTTGGTGGAAGGGGAGAGAGGCAGTGGAGGAGTCCATCCACTTTGTATTTCTTGCGGAAGGACAACGCGTGAGAAGAGATTGTGTGGGAAGAGGAGTGTTGGGGGAGGGGAGTGTTGGGGGAGGGGAAGGGAGTGTTGGGGGGAGGGGAGTGTTGGGGGAGTGTTGGGGGAGGGGAGTGTTGGGGGAGGGGAGTGTTGGGGGAGGGGAGTGTTGGGGGAGGGGAGTGTTGGGGGAGGGGAGTGTTGGGGGAGGGGAGTGTTGGGGGAGGGGAGTGTTGGGGGAGGGGAGTGTTGGGGGAGGGGAGTGTTGGGGGAGGGGAGTGTTGGGGGAGGGGAGTGTTGGGGGAGGGGAGTGTTGGGGGAGGGGAGTGTTGGGGGGAGGGGAGTGTTGGGGGAGGGGAGTGTTGGGGGAGGGGAGTGTTGGGGGAGGGGAGTGTTGGGGGATGAGGGGAGTGTTGGGGGAGGGGAGTGTTGGGGGATGAGGGGAGAGCATGGGAAGAGGAAGTGTGTGGGGAGGAGTGTGTGAGAAGGGAAGGGAGACATTTCTTACTTCAGAGACGACTCTGAGCTGGTGGAGCCTCAAGATCTTGCGAGAGAGAGGATCCTTGATGCTCAGTTCTGGACAGGAGAGGAGGGGGCAACACCAGTGAGCAGGTTTGTAGCTTCAGCATTAGCTTTAGTCTTTTATTCTCTAGTAGACATCAAAACTAAACCTTGTACACATACACATATGCATGCACACACACGCACGCACGCACGCACGCGCACACGCACGCACGCACGCACGCGCACACACACGCATGCGCACACGCACACACGCACGCACACACACGCACACGCGCGCACGCACACACACGCACACGCGCGCACGCACACACACACACACACACACACTCACCTTGTAGCCCAGCTGTCACATTGAATATGGGTAGAATGCTCTTATTTTCAGGCTTGCTAGGGGTTAAAGTTGCTGCTATGGAAACACGGGTGATCTTTGAAGAGAGGCTCCTGTCAGAAGGCAGTTAAATTAACGGACTGGTGAGTTCCCAGAACCAGTTGTAGTCATGCAAAGGATAAAGCTGACCTGGTCGAGCTGTTGGCATGGTAACGAAGAGTGACATCTTCTAGAACAATCTCTAACTTCTGTTGGTAGAATTTAGAGATGGTAACCATGGTAACCATGGGAACATACAGTGGAGGGGGTAACATACGCACATCAGGTAGCTTGGATAAGGTGGCATCACTGGGACCAGTGTTACTTCCTAAAATGGTATAAAACACAGAAAGAGTGTAGATGGTAGTGGCATACGTAGACATGGTAACAGTGTCACTGCTGGAAGCAGCTGGCTATGGCACTATAACGCTGGTATCATTACCACTTTTGATTGTCTTCTGCAGGCGTTGAGCTGCGTACTCAATAACATCTGTACAAGAGCCAGAAATGGAATGTCGTCACACGCAAGTGTACAACACTTCACAAAACACTTATCGAGCAGGACATGGGGACGAGGCTAATTTGCAGGACCAAAATAATTAATATGCCAGAGAAACCTTGATCGGGTACTAGAAATCCAGTAGATGCAAGACTACAGTACCGTCATCTCGTGAAAGAGTGCCCAGTAAGGGGTGGGCGCTCTTTTGTGAGTGGGTGCTGTTTCGTGAGACTACGGTATATCTATTGAATATTACTGTTTGATGGATCCCACCTTCTTGCATGAGTGTGAGAGAGAGAGGTGCAGTGTTAATTTGCACAGAGCTGAGAATTCCTCCCGTGGTTTTGAGGGGATTCAGAAAAAGGAGCACCTTCGTGCTGAGTGATAGTTCTGCTAGGGGGTACATTCCATCTTCTGTTGTGGGGCAGGGCTGAAGGAGGGTGGGGAGGGGGAGAGGGATGAGGGAGGGAGGGAGGGAGGGAGGGATAAGGGAGAGGGAAAGAGGGATGAGGGAGAGAGAGAGGGAGGGGAGTGAGAGGAGGGAGGGTAATACACACATGCCATCGTAGTATTCATACAGAAAAATGTACACCTTGTCCCCGTGAAGAAGCAGTTGTCCAATGGCCTTTTCAGCCTCCAGAGATACAGCCAGTTCTCTACAGGCAAGAGAACAGACAGTGAAATGGAGCTCAGAGGTTAGAGGTCAGAGGTCAGAGGTCAGAGGTGAGGTAATATACTTGTCTGGGAGGGGCTGAGCAATGGCGTTCACGTGTCCGTTGACCTGGAACATGGTCACCAAGGAAGTGTCTGGGCCGATTGCATCATACACACACACCTCAAGACACTTCACTGATAACTCCAGCAGCTGATGAGAGGGCAAAGTTCAAAGTTCGTACAGGTCATAGGGACAATTCTTGAAATTGGCTGAACTTTCACCAAAGAATCAATTTCTAATCTACTATAATCAAGGGATCCCCAATCACCCAGGGTGCAGTCTCCAATATGGCAGCAGACAGCTCTGACTTTTGCACAAAGAAAGCGAAGCTTTTAGTGCACCCATTGTACATGATGCATCTTTCCCTGAAGCTCATGTACATGTGGTTGAATGTTGGATTCAATCACTTCAGAACGTTTGACGATTCAATCACTGGTGAAGTGTAGCCTCACCCTTGGGGGGGGGGGGGGGGGGGGGCCTGGGGACGAGGCTATGGTGAAGTGATGATTATAGCCAGGATGCAGTCTCATGAAGTTGATTGGTGCACGTTTAACAATTCTAGTGCTGGTGAAAGTTTGAAAATTTCATCTCTGGTAAAAGTTTGATGTTTCTAAGCCCTGGTGAAAGATTGACCAATCAGATACCAGAACAGTAATGTCCAGATACCTTGATAATCTTGCAGAAGCACCAGTACACAAGCCTCTTCTTCCGGGTGGGAGCTGGGGAGAAAGAGAGGACAACAATGTTACAGTGTTCATATTGCAGAGGAGAGCTGTGGGAGGGGTGAAGAATCTCATACCAGACTAACCTAATAGCGGAGGGCTGTCCATTACTTTTGTCGTTTTCGCTGCAACCGTCTTTTTAGTAGCGGTATCCTCGGAGAGGAAATATTCTGCATGTACCCCACACACATTCACCTTGAGGAAGTGCCTAATATAGAAGTGCAGGAGGCAATAATGGTGTCTTAACACAATATAGCATGTTCTCATTCCCAGATTATAAGGGTTTGGTCTCATTCCCAGACTGCAAGGAGTTAGGTCTCATTCCTAGACTACAAGGAGTTAGGTCTCATTCCCAGATTATAGGAGGGCTACACAGAGACCTGTGCCTACAGTTATGATGGGGCCATAACCATCAAAACCTATCATGTGATCTAAGAGCTTGTATACACCCCTGCAGCCATCTGAAGCAAACGGTCTACATGCATACACTGTAGTCTATATTTTTCTGTATGCCACATTGTTCTATTATGGAGACAAAGCCTCTAAATCACATCAATCATCCACAGACAATTTTTTTTCCAGTCCCAGAGGCAGGCAATAATTGCAGGTGTTAATTATCAATTGCACCCACAAGCTGTCCATTTGTGGTCTGGAGGCAACCTTGGGTCTGGACCCTTGGAGCAGGCAACCTTGGGTCTGGGAAGACTGTAACCTTGCTAGCCACTCCCTGCTTGAGAGTGGGTGTGGCTAGCAAGGTTAATAAACCTGCATGTTGGATCCAGCCAGTGAACAGTGATAAAGATCCCATTGACTTGCTGTAGTGATGATGATGTGGTGTGTGCGTATGTGTGTGTGTGTGTGTGTGTGTGTGTGTGTGTGTTTGAAGCATAGACTGTTACTGCGTGGACAGATTAAATGTAGCCTTGAACCAGGCTTTCCATTCTGGATTTTGTCTCATAGCAAATCTGGAACAGAAAGTCCGGGTTCAAGGCTAGATTGCAACAGATGGGAACATGTTTCTCTTTATGTGTACATAGTTCACAGCATAAACCACACTACTTATTCAGCAGCTCATGTAAACAGCAATAGATACTGACTATGCCATTTGCGATAGCATTTTACCGTCTGCATGCTACACTGTATTTCCAAATCCTAATCCTAGCCACACCCTAATCATATAAATTAGTGTATAGCTTATGGGTGGTAATGTGCTATTGCTAATTAACGGATAAAAAGACGTACCACTTCCAAATTCTGCGTCTTCAGAGTGACGGATTCCAGTCTCCCAAACCACCATCCTGATGCAGAAATGGCCACCCCCCACACACGTTCCACCAGCCAGAACATGCTCCACACACATACTCTGGAATACATAAACAATTAATAGAGGGGTGTGCCACTGTTCATATCTCAAAGTCCCTGTTACAATTTGTAGGGCTTCCTCACCTTAGAAACACCAGCCCCAGCAAGACCCTCGCCAGCATACCCATCCAATATATTATGCTATCCATTGCTACTCTTCAGCAACGATTTCAGTCTCTCTTCATCATACTACACAGTATCATGCGGACAGTATTGAACAATTTATGTGCGTTGATAAAGGGTTAACTTGTAAAGTGCTTGCATCATGTGACCTTCATTGGCTTCCTTAGAATACAAAAGTATACGGGATATTTGGTCAGACACGGAATTAGGGCAAGGCCGCTTCAGTATTTCGGCGAGTACGCATTCTCTTCTATTCTGCCAAGGGTGACTGAAGAATGGCGAGAGAGTACGACCATTTATTCAAACTTCTAATCATAGGCGACAGCGGTAAGTTGATGCCATGCGCTTGTGCTGATGAGGCGTGGCAGATGCGGGATGGTCAAAAAGATCATTAGCCTAAATATTCTCCCTAGTGGGTGGGAGTTGATCTACTGTGGGGGGTGTTGAGAGGTCAACCTTTCAGTGCCTATGATTTTATTGCATAAATCTATCGCAACATTTATCAGTCAGCTGTTTACCCCTAGAGTTATTCCCCCTGTGAGGGAGCTGTTTGTGTTACTGTCTGACTGTCTGTGTTCTGCACTGCAGGAGTTGGGAAGAGCAGCTTACTCCTGAGATTTGCAGACAACCTCTTCTCAGGTTTGTTCTCATACACAGCTCTCGGCTGTATTGAGTGTCTGTTCTAGCTAAGGCGCCTCTCCAGTCTGTCTGTCTATTGTCTGTCCCCCATCCTGTCTGGCTCAAGAGCCTCAAGATGTTATACATCTTCAATCTCCGTTCTAAGTGAGCAGCATTATTTCAGGGGTGCCTTAATTAGAGTGCCCACTATAATAAAGCTGTCTTGTGTATTGTATATGTATAAATCCGATTCTCTTTCATATTCACCTGCACAGTAGGCAACATCTATTGGTGGTCGTTTTCTTCCAATCTAGACATAGAATGCAGCCTTCTGATTGGCTAGAATGTAGCCAAAGGTTACCTATTTTTTGCCCTAATACTATGGCAAGTTACATTTGTATGTACTGGACTGGTATCCATGCATGCTGCTGAGAAACCCCACATAGTCAGATTTTTGGGTCACATGAACAATTGTTGGGCAAACCTGCAGGTTTTTTCCACCTTAACTAGACTGAATCCTCTTTCTATGTGCCAGTAGCAGTGACATCATGCATGGGCTCACTGTGAGTGTGATGCCCATATAAGGTCAAAGATCCTCCCTTTGATGGTGAATAGTGCAGTAATTGGTTAATTAGTGCAGTTCCTGCCCAGTTCCTGTACCTGCTAGTTGTCACTAGCTAGCAGTGTCAGAGACAGCTGGAATTGGCCAAGGCCTCTGGTCTCTGCTGCTTAGACAGACTTGCGTGCTCCTCTCCCCAGGCATCCTGTGGCTCAGTAGTAAGAGTGTCTGACTTAGCATTTGGAAGGCCCTGAGTATGATTCACAGTTTTGCCTCTCTCCAAAGCTTACATCAACAGACTCACTTGTTGTCTTGGTACACTACTGGTACATATAATTGGACCCTCTCTCCGCAAGATACAATCCCATCAAGCTTCATGTTTCTATCCTAAGTACTTCACTATAGCCTCATTCCCAGGATCCTCCTCAGCTTTTGCTATACAAGAGAAAAGCTGGAGAGTAGCCTGGGAACAGGACCGCTTCACTGAAGAAATTCACTGTACAGACAGTGTACCGACTCGTTTCTGAAATCAATTTACACTTGCCGTACCTCTTCATAGGGACGTATATAACAACTATTGGTGTTGATTTCAAGATCAGGACAATTGATGTGAATGGGGAGAAGGTGAAGCTTCAGATTTGGGACACGGCTGGACAGGAGCGATTCAGAACCATCACATCAACGTAAGCTGGATACGTTTGTGGTTGCAATGTATGTTACATGTATCTTACGTTTTCCACCTGGGAGGATGGTAGTTGTGATCAAAATGATGCAGTGTTGATTGAAACATAAAAAGAAACACTGAGACACGTAGCAATAAACGCGGAGTTCTTCATTTTTTTTGTTTGTTTTATGTTGCCTGAGATTACATGAATTATGTACTCCTCTGCGTCATTTCACAAGTGATGCTGTCTTTAAAATGTTTTTGTGTTCAAAGTTCGTCGTGGAGCTATGGACCTGCTTCTCCTTCCTAACATTTGTGTCCTCGTCATGTCATGCTCACACATGCACACACACACACACACACACACACACATGCACATCTATCATACACACACAGGTACTACCGAGGGACACATGGAGTTATTGTAGTGTATGATGTCACAAATGGAGAGAGTTTTGTGAATGTTAAAAGGTGGTTACAAGAGATTGACCAAAACTGTGACGTCGTTAACAGAATTCTAGGTCAGTCAGGTTCATGGTGCATGGTGTACAGGAGGGAAGCTAGTAGGATTGTTGTTGAGCAGAGGAAGTGGTAAAGAAAGGGGGTTTATGTGCAAGGGAAGGATGAATGAGTAAGGGGGAAAGATGATGGTGGAGTCAGTAAGATGGGGGAAAGAGGAAAGAATATGGATAAACTTTCAGTTTTACGTATAAAGAGTCTGTTGGCTGCTAAGATGCTTTCATGTAGAGTGGTTTACAATAGTTATTGCAAATGGAAAGTATAGTACTCGGTAGCTGTGAGTTTGCAAAACTATTGCTATGGGCGTCCTTACACACACACACACACATCACCCTTCACACGTGTCCATATATCTCCGTCCCTCACACACCTCTCCTGCACCTCAGTGGGAAACAAGAATGACTGTCCAGAGAAGAAGGTAGTCCAGACGGAAGATGCTCATAAGTTTGCAGACCAGATTGGCATAGAGTTGTACGAAACTAGTGCAAAGGAGAACATCAACGTCGAAGAGGTGAGAGAGTATACAGCGTCTAGTCGTGAAAATTCATGTGCATGTCAAGAGTGTCAATGCATAGCTGGTTTCTATCTCCAACCCTTATTTCCCTCCCCTCTCTCTCCCATCCTCTCCTCCTCCCTCCTTTTGTACCCATTTCCTTCCCACCCTATCTCTCCTCTTGTCACTTTCCTCCCCCCTCTCTTTTTTTCCGTTTGTTCCCTTCTTTCTCCTTCCCCTCTCCACTCCCTCCCTCCCTCTCCACTCCCTCCTTCCCCTCTCCACTCCCTCCCTTCCTCTCCTCCGTGACCCTTCCTCTAGGTGTTTTATGCAATCACACGGCTTGTCCTGCAAACAAAGAGAGAGACCACGAAAGAGTCAGGGACAAGGGGTGACACGATTAAGGTTGGGAAGGGAGCTAGTAAGAAAGGAAAACCAAAATGCTGCTGAGAACAGTTCGGTTGATAGTACAGAAATCTTGCATTATAGCACACTCTAATTAATATTGTTTGTATTTAACTGTGCTACACACATTATACATACCTTGTCGTTCTTGTTATTGTCCTCATTTTAGTGCCTTTTCGAAATTTTTAAATGTGAATTAATAACTAACCACATTGTATTGTTTGTTTACCTTTAATGATGTTCAATCAGAAACCTGCCCCCAAAGAACATGAATTAGTCAATAAAGTAAATTATACTAACATAGAAAAGGAAGCCTCTTTTGCCTAGTCTCATGCCCAGACCCCACCCCCGAAAAGTGGGAAGAGGGTCTGGTGTTCTGAGTGACTTTTCTTGTCACATGGGGCGGGGTTGAATGGTGTAAAGAATTAATTATTGCATCCCCGTGCACTGCATGCATACTAGATCTTGTGCTCGATTGCTACGTCATCGCATATAATTACACGTTCTGCAATCTGATTCAAGCTCACAGACAAGAAAAGTTGCTCAGAACACCAGACCCTCTTTCTCGCACGTGCGGGGAGGGTCTGGGCACGAGACTATCTTTTGCCATGAAATTACTTCTGCTGATTGGGTCTCATTCCCAGCATGTGCTCAGTCTCAATCCCATGCCATACGTAATCTGGGAATGAGACTCAAGCTGTATGAGTCACATGGTTCGCGCACACTGAAGAGACCATGAAGACCAGTATCGGAGTGCTCCTGGGGTTTTTCGCGGTGTTGCTCGGGGGAGGGCGGGGGCTGCTGTACCCGAAGGAGTCTGTGAGCAGGGAGGTTAAGGAACTCAACGGGCTGTGGCACTTCCGAGCGGACTATTCTCCCAGCAGGAACGCGGGCTTTGTGGAGCAGTGGTACAAGCAGCCGCTCTCAAAGGTACGACTGTATAGTCGAAGAGGACAGTTGCTCTGCTGCATACGTGGACGACTTCACGCAACATGACGCACTAAGGGGTGGGGTCAGTTAGCTAGGGGGTGGGGCTGCCGTGCAAACTTTGCTCACTAGAAAATGACTGAGCAAGAGCTTATACAGTTCATAAGTTTCCTTCTCCATTTTTCCAGTGGAAGCCTAGGAACGAGGCTAACCTCACATGATTGTAGCCAGTTTTTTTGCTTCGCACACATTTTACTCTCCCCTGCTTCCCCTCCCCACCTCACCCCTCACACATGCACACACACATACATACACACACACACACACACACACACACAGACTGGTGAGGTAATACTGATGCCAGTGCCTTCCAGTTTCAATGACATCACTCAGAATGTGACCTTGCGGGACTTCATCGGGTGGGTGTGGTACGACCGTGAGTTCTGGGTACCCAGGGCATGGAAAGATGGCAACACAAGAGTCATGCTGCGCTTTGAGAGTGCACACTACAATACTATCGCAGTGAGCCAGCTGGGATAAAATCAGGGGTGGGAGGGAAGGGAGAGAGGGAGGAAGGGATCAGACAGAGGGAAGGAGGAAGGGAGGAATCGGAGAGAGGGAGGAGGAAGAGGGAGCAAGAGAGGGCGATAATAGTGTAGTGAGTCAGCTACAAGCTTAAACCCAAAACCACTCCTTTCCTCCTCTTCCTTGTTCTCTTCTCCCCTCCCCCCTCCTCTTTCCCTCCTCCTCTTCCTTTCCTCCTCCTCCTCCTCCTCCTCCTCCTCCTCCTCCTCCTCCTCCTCCTCCTCCTCCTCCTCCTCCTCCTCCTCCTTCCCTCCTTCTCTTCCTTTTCTCCTCCTCCTCCTCCTCCTTCCCTCCTTCTCTTCCTTTTCTCCTCCTCCTCCTCCTCCTCCTCCTCCTCCTCCTCCTCCTCCTCCTCCTCCTCCTCCTTCCCTCCTTCTCTTCCTTTTCTCCTTCTCCTCCTCCTCCTCCTCCTCCTCCTCCTCCTCCTCCTCCTCCTCCTCCTCCTTCCTTGCAGTGGGTAAATGGAATTCAGATCACCAACCACAGCGGTGGCCACCTTCCATTTGAAGGTGATGTCACAGACATTGTCAAGATGAGTGTACCCAACACAGTCACGGTGGCCGTTAACAACACCATAGGCCCCCACACGCTCCCCTGTGGTAGTCTCTCCTTTGGAGGACCGCCACAATACCCGGAGGGATACGTGGTTCAAAACGTCCAGTTTGATTTCTTCAACTACGCTGGGCTCCATCGTTCTGTGAAGCTGTACACAACTCCCAGTGCTGTCTATATCCAGGATATCACAGTCACAACCAAGATTGAAACCAATGGAAGCGCCTCTGTGGACTATATCATCAATGTCTCCACCACCTCGACAGGGCCATTGAAGCCAGATATCAAGTTAATGGCGAGGATGGGAGGCGTGGTTGCCTCCGGTCACTCTAGCTACCCGGGTTACATGGAGAAAGGCTACGGTGCATCCCAGACCACGCTGGTCAAAGGAACCATTCTTGTGGCTAACCCTCAGCTGTGGTGGCCATGGACGATGAGTGATAACCCCGCCTACCTCTATGTCTTACAGGTCAGGAGATACTCTCGGCCTCAGACCTTCTAACCCCAGTGTTTATTGCTTACAGTTTGTCCGTGAGCTGGGTGGGGTCTGGGCACGAGACTAGGCAGAGATATGAGGCTGACAGCTTACTTTGATAGAAAGTGGTGGTCACATTCTGATTCTGTGTTTGTCATGTACGTACTCTGTAAGCGATAAAAAGCTGGACAATGGCCTGAGAATAACCTGAGAGATAACCAGACCTGACTACTGTCAACCAATGTAGGCAGAACATCAATCAGACATCGTTTCTAACCAACTCCAGATCAATGTCACCACAGAGGAGGGTATTTCAGATGAGTACCGCCTCCCAGTTGGCATCAGGACGGTGGAGGTGACTGGGACTCAGTTCCTTATCAATGGAAAGCCATTCTACTTCACTGGCTTTGGAAAACATGAAGATGCAGACGTAAGTCTGAGAGGAGGGAACATGACTGCTGCATACACTCCTCTTCTCCCCCTCCCCCTCCCCCTCCCTCCCCTTCCTCCTTTCTCCTCTCTTTTCCCTTCCTCCCTCTCCTCCTCCCTCCTCCCCCTTCCTCCCCTCTTCCCTTCTAGATTCGTGGCAAGGGTCTGGACTATCCACTGATCATGAAAGATATCAACTTGATCCAGTGGTTTGGGGCAAACTCATTCCGCACAAGCCACTACCCCTACGCTGAGGAGCTCATGGAGCTCTGTGACCAGATGGGCATTGTTGTTATTGATGAGTCTCCTGCAGTGGGAGTACAGAAGTGAGTGATGTCACTGTAGCATCATTAGCATACAAAACCATGTTTCAGACACAGAAAAACCAGCTGCTACATCATTAGTTCACAGAAAAACCAGCTATTATATCATTCTGAGAAACAGCTGTTTGTGGTTGTATATTAATAGAAGCCAGCTTTAGTTGATTTGAATTTTTATGGTATAATGTAAAAAATCACTACACACACACACATACACGCATGCACACATCTACACAACACACATACACATCTCCCCCCCTCCTCCACCTCCTCCTCCTCCTCCCCCCCTCCACCTCCCCCCCTCCACCTCCCCCCCTCCACCTCCCCCCCCCTCCCCCTACACACAGACCAGAAAACTTTGCTAACGAGACTCTCAACCACCATATTGCTGTGATGCACGAGCTCATTCAGAGAGACAAGAACAGACCCTCGGTAGTCATGTGGTCCCTCGCCAACGAGCCAGACAGTGCACAACCATTGGCCGAACCCTACTTCAAGTAAGCCTATTGTAATCTTCACTTCCAACTCCCCCTTCTCGTTTCCAGCTCAACCTGTCCCCCTCCCTTTCCCAAACTCCCTCCCCTTTCCCCCTCCCACTTTCAGCTCCCCTCCCCTTTCCCCCCTCCCACTTTTAGCTCCCCTCCTCCCACTTCCAAACTCCCTCCCACTTTCAGCTCCCCTCCACCCACTTCCAAACTCCCTCCCACTTTCAGCTCCCCTCCCCTTTCCCCCCTCCCACTTTCAGCTCCCCTCCCCTTTCCCCCTCTCCCCTTCCCCCCCTCCCACTTTCAGCCCCCTCTCCCCCAACATTTTTCTGGTAGGGGGGATATGATTCCACGTGTAGACGACTTGTTGATGCAGGCTTGTGTGACAGTAGTCTATACTCTATAGTATGTTTGTCTCTTGTGTGTTTGCAGGACAGTAGCTAGTGTGACCCGCAGTCTGTCTCTTGCGTGTTTGCAGGACAGTAGCTAGTGTGACTCGCAGTCTGGACCCAACCCGGCCCATCACATTTGCCTGCTACCGAGAATATAACAACGATCTTGTGGTAGGTATGCCTGTGGTTCATTTGACCAAGAACTCACATTACTTGCTATAATTGTGATCTTAGTACTTTGTGAATTTGATATGCCATTCTGTTCTCTCTGCCTTCCCACTTGTCCTCCCTCCCTCCTCTCCCTTGTCCCTTCCTTTTCTTCCTCTCCTTCCTCTCCTCCCTCTCTCCTCTTCTTCCTTCCTTTCTACTCCTCTCTTTCTTCTTCCTTCCTCCTCTCTCCAGACACAATTTGTTGACGTCATCGCCCTCAACCGATACTATGGGTGGTACTATGACCCAGGTCACCCTGAGACCATACCAACGCAATTCTCCTATGATTTTGACCAGTGGCACGCTACCCATAATAAACCCATCATGATCACCGAGTATGGAGCTGGAACAGTTGCTGGAATACATGAGGTATGCATGTGCAATCAGGTTGTAACAGTCCTCGTATTCAGGCTACACACTTGTCCATGTGGTCTTGGTAGCCTTGCTCTCGGGCTGCACACTTTTCCCTCTTGTCCATGTGGTCTTGGTAGCCTTGCTCTCGGGCTGCACACTTTTCCCTCTTGTCCATGTGGTCTTGGTAGCCTTGCTCTCGGGCTGCACACTTTTCCCTCTTGTCCACGTGGTCTTGGTAGCCTTGCTCTCGGGCAGGCTATGCACTTTTCCCTCTTGTCCACGTGGTCTTGGTAGCCTTGCTCTTGGGCTGCGCACTTTTCCCTCTTGTCCATGTGGTCTTGGTAGCCTTGCTCTCGGGCTGCACAATTTTCCCTCTTGTCCACGTGGTCTTGGTAGCCTTGCTCTCGGGCTGCGCACTTTTCCCTCTTGTCCACGTGGTCTTGGTAGCCTTGCTCTTGGGCTGCACACTTTTCCCTCTTGTCCATGTGATCTTGGTAGCCTTGCTCTCGGGCTGCACAATTTTCCCTCTTGTCCATGTGGTCTTGGTAGCCTTGCTCTCGGGCTGCGCACTTTTCCCTCTTGTCCACGTGGTCTTGGTAGCCTTGCTCTCGGGCTGCACACTTTTCCCTCTTGTCCATGTGATCTTGGTAGCCTTGCTCTCGGGCTGCGCACTTTTCCCTCTTGTCCATGTGATCTTGGTAGCCTTGCTCTCGGGCTACACACTTTTCCCTCTTGTCCATGTGATCTTGGTAGCCTTGCTCTCGGGCTGCACAATTTTCCCTCTTGTCCACGTGGTCTTGGTAGCCTTGCTCTCGGGCTGCACACTTTTCCCTCTTGTCCATGTGGTCTTGGTAGCCTTGCTCTCGGGCTGCGCACTTTTCCCTCTTGTCCACGTGGTCTTGGTAGCCTTGCTCTTGGGCTGCGCACTTTTCCCTCTTGTCCATGTGGTCTTGGTAGCCTTGCTCTCGGGCTGCACACTTTTCCCTCTTGTCCACGTGGTCTTGGTAGCCTTGCTCTCGGGCTGCACACTTTTCCCTCTTGTCCACGTGGTCTTGGTAGCCTTGCTCTTGGGCTGCGCACTTTTCCCTCTTGTCCATGTGGTCTTGGTAGCCTTGCTCTCGGGCTGCACACTTTTCCCTCTTGTCCATGTGATCTTGGTAGCCTTGCTCTCGGGCTGCGCACTTTTCCCTCTTGTCCATGTGATCTTGGTAGCCTTGCTCTCGGGCTGCGCACTTTTCCCTCTTGTCCATGTGGTCTTGGTAGCCTTGCTCTTGGGCTGCGCACTTTTCCCTCTTGTCCACGTGGTCTTGGTAGCCTTGCTCTCGGGCTGCGCACTTTTCCCTCTTGTCCACGTGGTCTTGGTAGCCTTGCTCTCGGGCTGCACACTTTTCCCTCTTGTCCATGTGGTCTTGGTAGCCTTGCTCTCGGGCTGCACACTTTTCCCTCTTGTCCATGTGATCTTGGTAGCCTTGCTCTCGGGCTGCGCACTTTTCCCTCTTGTCCATGTGATCTTGGTAGCCTTGCTCTCGGGCTGCGCACTTTTCCCTCTTGTCCATGTGGTCTTGGTAGCCTTGCTCTTGGGCTGCGCACTTTTCCCTCTTGTCCACGTGGTCTTGGTAGCCTTGCTCTCGGGCTGCGCACTTTTCCCTCTTGTCCACGTGGTCTTGGTAGCCTTGCTCTCGGGCTGCACACTTTTCCCTCTTGTCCACGTGGTCTTGGTAGCCTTGCTCTCGGGCTGCACAATTTTCCCTCTTGTCCACGTGGTCTTGGTAGCCTTGCTCTTGGGCTGCGCACTTTTCCCTCTTGTCCACGTGGTCTTTGTAGCCTTGCTCTCGGGCTACATACTCTTCTCGGTTTCTGTGTGGCCTGGGTGCAGCCTCACGCTCAGGTTACACACTTTTCTTTCTGCGTGGCTTTGGTGTAGCCTTGTGCTATAGATTGTGGAAAAGGAAAGGCCTTAGTTTGGCTTTGGATAATATTTATTTTAGTTGCTAATAGAGGTGGTGCACTTATGTGTTACATGCACATTGGTAGCATGTGGCTGGTTGACCATTGACCTTTCCTGCACGTCCACAGGATCCACCCACGATGTTTACTGAAGACTATCAGGCACGTTTACTTTTAATTTCTTACTCTGGCATTCCATGATTCGATACTTACAGTGTAGGGTATTCCTTGATTGTGTCTTCAGTTGGAGATTTTGACCAAGTTCTTCCCCACCCTGGACGAGTATCGGAAGAAGTTCCTTGTGGGAGAGCTGATCTGGAACTTTGCTGACTTCCAGACAGAACCAGGTATGTTCCACCTCCTTGTGTGATTGCGGAGTGTCGCAAGATGGTGGTTCTAATTATTGTGAATGCAAACCTAGTGGAGATAGGAGGAGTGGGGAGGAGACCTCAGACCAAGGCTAAGACAGAGCTGAGTACGTTCCACCCCAATGTCTTCTTGTGAACACAAACTGAAGAATAAAAGCGGGGAGGCCTGGAAACAAGGCTAAGACAGAGCTAGGTTCATAGTTAACCAGAGTGCACGTATCAAACCCTAGCTAGATACTTCCCTGTATACTGCATGGCAAAGTCCATGTTGTAAGTGATATTGGAGGATTACTCTGGTTTCCGTGGCAAGGATAAACCCTCACTCCTGTGCTAATTAATCAGTAACAAAGTCAGGGAAATGAGAAATTAATTTTCTGGCTGTCGAATGTCAGGAACTGGGAAGCCACTAAGAAAATGGTGCTTAATTCCATTGCCTAGCAACCAAAAGTTTGAACATGAATTAACAATGGTGTAGGATGTGAGAGCTATATACAATGAGGTGCCAGGGGAAGCAGAAATAGAACAGTCTTCATCCATTAAGTGTGTGCATGGCTAACTACAACATGGAAATTGGTGATTAAGGTGAAGCCACAGTGACACATAACGTTTACTTCCATTCAGGTGTCTCAAGGGTGAATGGCAACAAGAAGGGTCTCTTGACCCGCCAGCGCCAGCCCAAGGCAGCTGCTCGTCTCCTGAGACAGCGCTACCTTGCCATTGCACAAGGCAGAGAGCTCTGCTGGGACACCACCATCTATGGCTTCACTGACAGCTGCCCAAGGGATTGAGTCTTATCCTATTTAATGCACACTATCTGTTATTTGATAAGTAACTATGTTGTGTTGTAAATTGTAAACTAACTTGTGTAACATTACTGAGCTGTATAAACATGGCTGAATGGGTCTTCAATTGCTGAGTCTCATGGTGTCTCCTTGAGTCTCATGGTGTCTCCATGAGTCTCATGGTGTCTCCTTTAGTCTCATTATGTCTCCTTGAGTCCCATGGTGTCTTCTTGAGTCTCATGGTGTCTCCATGAGTCTCATGGTGTCTCCTTTAGTCTCATTATGTCTCCTTGAGTCCCATGGTGTCTTCTTGAGTCTCATGGTGTCTCCATGAGTCTCATGGTGTCTCCTTTAGTCTCATTATGTCTCCTTGAGTCTCATTATGTCTCCTTGAGTATCATGGTCTCAAAATGACTAACTAAAAATATTTATGTTTGAAATACAAGGAAGAGTGTGTTTTGTCTTCCACATGTCACGCCACCACATCCTTGAAGTTAGAGGAAGATAAACAGCTATTAATCCCCGCCACTGTGAGTCTGCTGACCACAACTACGAAATTGTTTACAGCTATGTGTAGCTACGTGACCTAGCTAGTGCAAACTGAACCCAAGAAAATGTAACATCACAATACAATGAACAATGAGGTCAAGACTTGGAAGGCTTGACTCATTTATGGGTGGGGGACTTGGTTTGGATGCAGCTGTGTGCAGATTGATCATTCGTGCGTGGATGATTTGGTGTGGTGAAGCTGTGCACAGATACACATGTCAAGAATGTGAAGCGGTTTTGTGAGGTTGTCTATCTCATACTATGACGTTTCTAAGCCTGTAAAGGTTTCTGACATCGCATAAAATGTGCTGATTCCAGTAGTGCAACGACAAAGTGATCAATGCTGTACTGCAAAAATGTACCATTACTGGTTGCTTCGCATCCTGTTGATGTGGAAGACTCTAGCAGTGGTGAACACAGCTGCTATTGGTCAGTGGGAACCTCGGTTTGCTCTCCATGAAACTCTGGAAACTGCTCTGATTCGCCCCTTAAATCTCTTCAAGCTGAGCGAGGTCTTCTTCCCAAGGAGGCACGATATTATCATTTCTCCTGTGTCAGTACAGGTAAGTTACAATCTGACATGTCAAGAACCTGCAAATTGCTCACTGCAAACTGAAAATGACAGTTTCTGTGGTGATGGAGGATATATTGCTTCATACTTTTGGACAAGTCTTCCTATCAATCGAACAGACCACTTTACATTCAGTATCTTGGAATCATTTTCACAACGCCACTTTGGTAGAGCAGTCCTCCTGGTGGAATTGTCACTGGATGTCAGAAGCCTCCCATGTGGTACAAGCGAGCAGAAAGTGAGAGATGAGCTTTTCTACATCAGTGCAATGGTAAGCCATGTACATACACTAGGCTATAATGACAGCATAATGTACAACATTCATTTGTACATTTGTATAACACAAGTTTTAACACACACACACACACAGTTGAAGGCATATGCAAAGGAGCAAGGGGTCCCACCTCCTAACAGCAATAGCAACTTGAGAGGTTTTGTTTCTGACTATGGCACTCTTCCAAGAGGTCGTGGTATTGGTCCTTCATTTCAAACACTCATTGACTTGTCAAACATTCTTCTACACTGTTTAATCTTCCTCACATTTCTCAATGCAAGCTACTACATTTACAAAGCTGTTTACAAGAATGGCAAAAATAACCCAAGTTATGGTGCATCTTGGGCTATATTGCTGTTTTCAATTGATATCTTTTTTGTGACATTGCTACTTTATGACAAAGATGCTATTAGTGACCCTGTGCTGATCACATTCCTTGTTCTGGAGTTTATTGTTTCCATATTGATGGCAATAATCTTCACATACCTCTTCAAATCTGAAAATGATGATTTAGAACTACCAATCCCACTTGTATCAATCACCAGACGGCGAATTGAAGAAATTCAAGTAAATTCAGTCAGAAAGTTTATACTGCTCTGTGCAGTACTACTGCCCCTGCAAGCCATTGCAATATGGTTCCCAATTGCAACTTTGCATGTGTTTCTATATAACATTATACCAAATCGTACTGATGCGTTTCTGACGAATCCACTGGAAACTTTCATCGAATTGGTATTCTATCTGTCACTTGCCATTTGCTTTTTTCTGGCATTGAATCTACCATTTTACATCAACAAACCTCAATGTTGCACCACCTGGGAGAGGTTCAAAGAGAACTGTGTTGGTATCATAAAGTTGCTGAACATTTGTGTACTACTTGCGCTCATTTCCATTGCTGGATTCTCCACCCGCTATATAGCACTCACTCTCTCCCAGTCTCAAGACTCAGATGCAAGGCTACTGATAGCTGTACTGCCCACCGTTGCGGTTACAGCAGTGGTAGCATTGAAATGGCCTCACATTAAAAAGTTTGTAGAAAAGTTGCGCTCCCAAAACCATACAGACCAAAGTCCTGCAAATGATGCTGACACTGCTGTAATAGTTAGAAGAGGCAGTGTTGAGACAACTGTTTGACTGCAATGTAAATCAGGATCATTGCATGGACCAAAAAACGTGCACAAGGCTACTAATTATGCATATACTGTCTTACTTTCAATTTCCTGCACGACTATACATGTTTTGAACATAACTGGAATGTTTGCCATGTATTTTTTCACTGTATCCATATATAGTAAAGTAGTAGGACACTATGGCTGTACTAAAACTTGAGATTAAGAGTGTTTACATGTAGCTACAGCTTGATGAGTTCATCACTGACAGCTGAGGGTGTAAGGACTCCAAGATCGGTGAAGAGAAGAGATAATTATATACTGGGAAGAAGTGTAGTCTATGTACGGGTGGGAGTCTGGGCCCAATTCCACTGATTTATACTGCAACACAACCAACACAATAGAGAGGGAGTGTGAACAAGGTTACTTTAGTAAGATGTTAACTATCAGTGATGCATTGAGATGTATTGTTCAGTAAGGGTTAGGGTTAGTACTGCCTACCATTGTAGTTACAGCAGTGGTAGTGTTAAAAAGGGCTGCATTCTGTTACAATCCAAAACCTGCAATTGATGCTGAAAATTGAATCGGATGTGAAGAACTAGCACCACAAGTGCTGAAACTAATGTAAAAGTTAAAGAAGTAATTAATGCTGAAACTGTTTGACTGCATTGTAAATTATCCAGGATCATTGGCCCAAACAAATTGTACACATAGCTACTAATTATGCATTCATACACTGTAAATTTCCTGCATGACTGATTTTAAGATAAAATGTTTGCCTTTTTATTTCTTTGCTGCAACATACTAGTATATAGCTATTAAAGTAGTAGGACACTATGGCTGTACTAAATTGTAAATTGAGAGTGTACAGACCAATGGCCGGGGGAAGGAGGCCTGGGACCAAGGCTAAGACAGAGCCAGGTATGTTCCATCTCCAATAGCTATTAATGTGACTACAAACCAAAGAATAAAACTCGGGTAGAAACTCTTGGTTGCTAGGCAACTAAATGAAGTAGCTAGCTAGACAAACATGATAACTTGGACTTTTTGCATGAAGTACGAGTGAATGAAGATCATATGAGCTGAGATGTCAGAAGAGGCAGGGCAACTAGACAAAACAGCATTTGTCCATCAGGTGTATGCACCTGGCCCACCTGTTCAGGCTCTCGACTCTCCGTGGTACAAACAAAAACCTAAGCCTATATTCCGCATAGGGAAGTTGGTGACAATGATCCTACTTCCAGGTTTACTTCCATTCAGGTGTCTCGAGGGTGAATGGCAACAAGAAGGGTCTCCTGACCCGCCAGCGCCAGCCCAAGGCAGCTGCTCGGCTCCTGAGACAGCGCTACCTTGTGATCGCACAAGGCAGAGAGCTCTGCTGGGACACTACCATCTATGGCTTCACTGCCCAAGGGATTGAGTCTTATCTTGACTATCTGTTATTTGATAAGTAACTATGTATGCTGTGCAAGACTGTAAACTAGCTTGAAGACTTATGTAATGTTGCTGAGCTGTATACGTGTGGCTGAATAGGTCTTCATCATATGAATGTACCATAGAACTAACAATCACTATTAAACTGAAGAAAAAAAATTTGAGATCCATAGACTAACTGGAAGAGTGTTTTGTCTTCCTTTTATCAACTCCTAACCTCATGTTATGCTACACACCTGCAAAGAAACTGCAGCACCACAATACAAATGCAATGAGGTCGAGACTTGAAAGGCTTAGCAACATAGTACATCATGTAGGCACAGATAAATTCATGGGTGGAGGACTTGTGGATGCAGCTGTGGTGTGTATGGGTGGAGGACTTGTGGATGCAGCTGTGGTGTGTATGGGTGGAGGACTTGGTGAAGCTGTGCACAGACACATAATTATGTCAAGAATGTAAACAAGTTCCATGAAGTTTGTCTATCTCAAAGTTGCACTGTGACATTTCATGTTAAGGTTTCTGACCTACATGCACTTAAAACCATTCCGATTTCAACTCGGTACTAGTAGTGCAATGACAGTCACAAATTGCTAAAGCATGTACCATTACTGGTTGTTTGGTGTTTTGCTGCTGTGTAAGACTATAGCAGTGGTGAACACAGCTGCTATTGATCAGTGGAAACTTCGGTTTGCTCTCCATGAAACTCTGGAAACTGCTCTGATTAGTCCCTTAAATCTCTTCAAGCTGAGCGAGGTCTTCTTCCCAAGGAGGCGTGATGTTACCATTTCTCCTGTGTCAGTACAGGTAAGTTACAATCTGACATGTCAAGAACCTGCAAATTGTTCACTACAAGCTGAAAATGACAGTTTCTGTGGTGATGGAGGACATATTGCTTCATACTTTTGGACAAGTCTTCCTATCAATCGAACAGACCGCTTTACATTCAGTATCTTAGAATCATTTTCACAACGGCACTTTGGTAGAGCAGTGCCACTGGTTGAATTGTCACTGGAGATTAAAAGCCTCCCATGTGGTACAAGCAGACAGGATGTGAAGAATGAGCTGTTTTGCATCAGTGCAATGGTAAGTCAGCTATAATGACAGCATATCATGTTCAACATCCCATGCAATCTCCATGTAGCGGTACAACACACACACACGCACACACATGCACACACACATGTGCGCGCACGCACGCACACACACACACACACACACACACACAGTTGAAGGCATATGCAAAGGAGCAAGGGGTCCCACCTCCTAACAGCAATAGCAACTTGAGAGGTTTTGTTTCTGACTACAGCACTCTTCCAAGAGGTCGTGGTATTGGTCCATCGTTTCAAACATTCACCGACCTCTCAAACATTCTTCTACACTGTTTAATCTTCCTCACATTTCTCAATGCAAGCTACTACATTTACAAAGCTATTTACAAGAGTGGCAAAAAGAACCCAGTTTATGGTGCATATTGGGCTATGGTGCTGTTTTCGTTTGATCTCTTTTTTGTGATAGTACTATACTATGAAAAAGATGTTATTAAGGAACCCCTGCTGATAGCATTCCTCTCTCTAGAGTTCATTTCTTCTCTACTAATGGCATGCGCCTCTACATACATCTTCAAAATCACTCGACCCACAGAAGTACTTCCAATCCCACTTGTGTCAATCACCAATCGTCAGATCAAAGAATGCTTAGAACCTAAAATCCCAGTTGCAGTCACCAACCCTGAGATTGAAGAAAGATTAGTATTTCCAATTTTTCCACTCGTGTCAGATGCCACTCTTCAAATCTGGAAGTACAAGTTCAAAAAAAGCTGTGCAATAGGATTGCAAGCCACTACAAAATTATGTACAGCCATTGCAATGTGGTTCCCAGTTGCATTTTTGCACGTGCTTCTATATAGCATTATACCAGATCGAGTCGAAGTGTTACTGACGAGTCCACTGGAAACATTTATTGAATTGGTGTTTTACTTTTTGGTTGCTGTTTGCTTCTTTGTAGCGCTGTACTTACCATTCCACATTGAGAAGCCTCGATGTTGCATCACCAGGGAGCTAGCTTTGGAAAACTGTGTTTACATCATAAAGTTGCTGAACATTGGTGTGTTAATTGCATTCATCTATATTGTTGCCTTCTCCACCCGCTATGTAGCACTCATTCTCTCTCAGTCTCAAGACTCAGATGCAAGGGTACTGATAGCTGTACTGCCTTCCGTTGGGGTTGCAATAGTGGTAGCACTAAAATGGCGTTATGTTAAAAAGTTTGTAAAAAGAAAGCTCTATCCCCGAGAAGACACAAAGCAGAGCAATCCTAAAACTGACGCAAAAGAACTGTTAATGCAAATACTAAAACTGTTGCAAAAGTTGGACACTAACAGTCAGCAATGAAACAACTGTTCAATTTGTAAACTGTGACGTTGAACACTGACTAATGTACCATTTATGCATATACTGTATTACCTTCATGATTGTTTTGAACATAACAGAAATTTTGCATACTGTAATATAACAGTATACTATACATAACAGTATACTGTAATTAATATAACATACATAACAGAATTTTGGTATACTGTGATATACCTGGGATCAATATATGCTACTAGAGATGCATGAGGTTAATTGCTCAATAATACAACATTGTCAACAAGGAGGAAGATTCAGCTTCATGCTTTTACAATTAAAAGCGTGCAACATCATAGAGCTAAAGATAAACACACAGTATTCCTATCTTAAGATACTAGACACTGCATGATCAAGATGGTTAGCCTCGTTGCAGGCCACTCCCAGATTTTATCTCACAGCTGTAGAGACAAATCGTTTTTTTCTCCACAGCTGCGAGATAAAATCTGGGAGCGGCCTGGAAACGAGGCTACAAGATGGTAATTGTTAGTCTATGGGTCTTGAAGTTCAGGAAGTGCTTCTACACAAGTATCCTGAACACCTAAAATTTGGAGCCTGTTTGAGAAAGCTTCTCCTTTAGTTAAAATCATGTTTAGAAGCATTGTTAATCAGCATTACTAGTGTTGGTAGAAGATGTTTGTTTTGCTTTAAGAGAAGTATCTCAGTTGCATAGTTTTTAAACAAAGATGCCAGGAATGTAGCCAAATAGGCTTCTGAAAGAGGAAATTGATTACCTAAAAGAGGAAGCCCTTCAACATACTTTCTATTTGGAAAGTGGGAATGGAAATTGATGAAGTGGGAATGACAAAATGCAAGAGCGCATAAGAACGGGCAGCTAGAGTACTACATTACTCAAGCCACCTGTTCTTATGCGCTTTTGCAGAATGGAATTGACAAAATGAGAATTGACACAGTGGGACTAAAACATTCTGGTACAGACAAAGGGTGGGGTAGCATAAATTACTTCAGTGAAGTCCTAACCTGGTTTCATGTAGCTAGGAAGATTGTTTATCTCAAAACTGCACTTGCATGAATCTCTAAACCTGTTAAGGCCTCCACCCACTGTTAAGGTTTCTGACTTTCACGTATACATAACTAGGCTGATCCTGATCCGTACTATAGTAGTTCAAAGATGTATAGTAACATAGTAATAATGTACCGTTACTGGTTGTTTGGCGTCCTGTTGATGTGGAAGACTATAGCAACGGTGAATACAGCTGCTATTGATCGGTGGGAACTTCGATTTGCTCTCCATGAAACTCTGGAAACTGCTCTGATTAGCCCCTTAAACCTCTTCAAGCTGAGTGAGGTCTTCTTCCCAAGGAGGCATGATATTATCATTTCTCCTGTGTCAGTACAGGTAAGTTACAATCTGACATGTCAAGAACCTGGAAATTGCTCACTGCAAACTGAAGATGACATTTTCTGTGGTAATGAAGGATATATTGCTTCATTCTTTTGGACAAGTCTTCCTATCCATCAAACAGACTGGTTCACGTTCAGTATCTTGGAATCCTTTTCACAATGGCACTTTGGTAGAGCAGTGCCCCTGGTTGAGTTATCACTGGAAGTCAAAACCCTCCCATGTGGTACAAGCAGGCAGGATGTGAGAGATGAACTTCTTTGCATCAGTGCAATGGTAAGTCACACAAGGCCAATAACAAGCATAGCTACAATAGCAAAACACTGTGCAGAATGTTTCACACACACACACACACACACACACACACACACACACACACACACACACACACACACACACACACACACACACACACACACACACACACACACACACACACTCACACACACACACACACACACACACACACACACACACACACACACTCACACACACACACACACACACACACACACACACACACACACACACACACAGTTGAAGGCATATGCAAAGGAACAAGGGGTCCCACCTCCTCCTAACAGCAATAGCAACCTGAAAGGTTTTGTTTCCGACTACAATGCTCGTCCGACAAATCGTACTAGTGTTGGTCCTTCATTTCACACATTCCTCACCATCTCAAACATTCTTGTACACTGCTCAATCTTCTTCACATTTCTAAGTGCAAGCTACTACATTTACAAAGCTGTTTACAAGAATGGCAAAAAGAATCCAATTTATGGTGCATATTGGGCTACAGTGCTGTTTTCCCTGTACTTCTTTCTTGTGCTGGCAATAAACTATGGTGAAGACGCTTTCAAGGACCACATGCTGATAACATTTCTTTCTCTGGAGTTTATTTGCTCCATGCTGTTGGCATGCATCTTTACACAGCTCTTCACATCCACTGGTTTAGTATTTCCAATTCCACTTGTGCCAGTCGACTATCTTCAAAAGTGGGCAAAAAGCAATTGTAAAATAACATACTTCATCTTTACAGAAGCACTACAGATCATGGCGCTGTGGTTTCCAGTTGCATTTTTGCATGCATTTATACAGTATGCAATAATTCGTGTTGAAGTCTTTGTGACTTCGAGTCCACTGGAAGTGTACATTGAGCTTCTGTTTTACCTGCTGTTCTTCATTTGTTGCTTTGTGGTGCTAAATCTACCATTCTACATCGAGAAACCTCAACGTTGTACCAAATGTGTCGTTATCATCATCAATTTACTGAACATACTTACATTATTCTCCATCGTTTCCATTGCGGGGTTCTCCACTCGTTATTTGACACTCACTCTCTCCCACTCACAAGACTCGGACGCAAGACTACTGATAGCTGTACTGCCCACCGTTGTGGCAGCAGTGGTGGCAATGAGGTGGGACCACATTAAAAAGTTTGTAAGAAAGCTGCACCCCCAAGACCCAAGTAGTAGTCCCAGAGCTGATAACACTATCAATGCTGGAACTGATACAAATGACAACACTACATGACGCCGGAAACAAATGGAACTGATTCACATGATTCACAAGTTATACACTAACAGTGTTGAAAGAACTGTTTGGCTGCATTTTAATTGTATATCAGGGCATGGCATTTGGTCCAAACAAAATACTGACCAACCACTAGCTAGCTACCAATGTGGATATACCAATTCCTTCATGACATGTTTGAATGATTACCTCCTGCAGTCAGCTAACTTGTAGAATGATTTTTTTCAGCTAGAGCCTTGGCCATCATACACAGCCAGGTAGGTGGCACATGCTAAACTGTATCATTAAAGTGGAAGGTGGAAGATAAGTACACCTCTGAATTATTGAGGACACTCAATCAAGTACTAACTTCATAGCTAGAAATAATCTATATTCTCTCACTGAAATGAGAACGCCTGGCTAATTGGGACACTTTTTGTCAAAAGGTAGAGGGGTTTCACCGTAAAGACAGTAGACACTATACTTTCTATATGAAGCTCTCTAACAACATTTTACATTGTGGTTGCGGAACCCTGGATTCAACATTATAAGCACTCCACAAAGTGAGTGTCCGGTGTGTACCTAATTGTTGATGATGCATGCTCCCACTTTCTGCCACCCTCTTGGCCTCTATCATTGTTATATTTTATTATGCCTGGCCTAGGATCCATAGACTTGACAATAAAAATATGGCTATTGAACGAGACTAACTTTGCTTCATTATCTATGACACTCATAGAATATGTATGAGACGATTGAGCAAGTTTGCTCAATGGTACAACGTTGTCAACAGGGAGGAAAATTTAGCTAGATGCTTGTACAAAACAATTGCAAACATCAACACAGAAGTTTTGTCGTGGTATTCAATACTATATAGGTCCTTGGAAAGGAACTGTTAGTCTATGAGTCTCAACTCAAACTGAAGATGACAGTTTCTGTAGTGATGGAAGACATTGATTTGTGACTTTTGGACAAATTTGCCTGAACACTTTCCATTATCCCCTTGACCTCTATTGTACGTTAAAGTATGGCTATTGACCCAAACCAATTTTGCTCCAGTACCTAGTATGATGTTTGTGAGAAAATACATAAGATAAACAAGCTGATACAACATGGTCAACAAGGAGAAAAATTCAGCTACATGCTTTCACAAAAGGAGTTGCAAACATCACAGTGCTCAGTGCATGTAACTAGGATAAACATACATGCAGTAAATGGTATTCCTTCCTCTAAAGGTCTTGTCGCTAAATTTATATTGCAGAGTAATTGTTGGTCTATGGGCTTCAACTTCTCAAATCCAATTTCCTATTCCGGAACAAACAAAGGGTGTGGTAGCATAACTTCTGTGAAGTCCCTCATGCAGGTTGTCTATATTTTGGGGTTCTAGTTAAACCTGTTAAGTTTTCAGAGCTACATGTATACACACAAGTATATGATGATTCCAAATCAGTATTACCGGTAGTAGTGTAAAGATATATAGCAATAGCAGCGGCTACAACAATTTCATGGCAAATAATGTACCATTACTGGTTGCTTTGCGTCCTGTTGATGTGTAAGACTATAGCAGTGGTGAACACAGCTGCTATTGGTCAGTGGGAACTTCGGTTTGCTCTCCATGAAACTCTGGAAACTGCTCTGATTAGCCCCTTAAATCTCTTCAAGCTGAGCGAGGTCTTCTTCCCAAGGAGGCATGATATTGTCATTTCTCCTGTGTCAATACAGGTAAGGTACAATCTGACATGTCAAGAACCTGCAAATTGTTCACTACAAGCTGAAGAGGAAATGGACATTTTCTGCAGCGATGAAGGTCATATTGCTTCATACTTTTGGACAAGTCTTCCTATCCATCGAACAGACCCCTATACATTCAGTATCTTGGAATCATTTTCACAACGACACTTTGGTAGAGCAGTGCCACTGGTTGAGTTGTTACTGGAGGTCAAAAGCCTCCCATGTGGTACAAGCGAGCAGGATGTGAGAGATGAACTCCTTTGCATCAGTGCAATTGTAAGTCACACAAGATCACAATCATAGCTACTATGACAGCATAATAATAATGAGCAGAACAACAACCCCTATAGTTTGGGACACACACACACACACACACACACACACACACACACACACACACACATACACACACACACACACACACACACACACACACATAGTTGAAGTCATATGCAAAGGAACAAGGGGTCCCACTTCCTAACAGCAATAGCAACCTGAAAGGTTTTGTTTCTGACTACAACACTCGTCCGACAAATCGTAGCATTGATCCTTCATTTCACACATTCCTCACCATCTCAAACATTCTTGTACACTGCTCAATCTTCTTCACATTTCTAAGTGCAAGCTACTACATTTACAAAGCTGTTTACAAGAATGGCAAAAAGAATCCAATTTATGGTGCATATTGGGTTATAGTGGTGTTCTTGACTGATTTATTTTTTGTGACAATATATTATGAGGAAGATGCTACTCAGGACCCAGTGCTGATAACATTCCTTGTTCTGGAGGCAATTTCTTCTATACTGATGGCATGCACCTTCACATACATCTTTGTATTCCTTCAATCTACAGAAAAGGAAAGTTTAGTATTTCCAATCCCAATTGTGTCAGACACTGATCTTCGGATCTGGAAGTGCAAGTTTAAAAAAGGATATATTCTCTGTACAGTAGTAGTGAAAGCTATTGCAATGTGGTTCCCTGTTGCAACTTTGCATGTGTTTGTGTATAACATTATACCAAATCGTGCAGAGGCGTTTCTGACAAGTCCACTAGAAACATTCATTGAATTGGTGTTCTATCTATTGCTTGCGATTTGTTTCTTTGTGGCACTGAACTTACCATTCTACATCAAGAAACCTCAATGTTGCACCACCTGGAAGAGGTTCAAGAAGAGCTGTGGCAGTATCATGAGCTTCTATGCTGAAGAGTGTGGCAACACTCGAGAGATGTTCAAGGAGAACTGTGTTTATATCATAAAGTTATTGAACATTTGTACATTACTTGCGCTCATTTCGATTGCTGCATTCTCCACCCGCTATGTAGCACTCACTCTCTCCCAGTCTCAAGACTCAGATGCAAGGCTACTGATAGCTGTACTGCCCACCGTTGGGGTTACAGCAGTGGTAGCATTGAAATGGCCTTACATTAAACAAGTCATAAAAAAGCTACATCCCCAAGAAACAAACAATTCAGGATCTGCAAATGACAACACTAACGCTAGAATTACCGAAAACAATAACAGTTTTGCTGAAATCAATATGTGAAGAATTATTAACACAAATGCCGAAGCTGATGTAAAAGTTAGAGAAAAGTAGTGTTAAAACAACTTTGTAAGTCAGGGTCATTAGCCTGCATTAACACTGCATGACCAATAGCTACATTGTTATGCACACGTACATAGCCTTGTACTCAGGCAGCCTTATGCATACACTGTCTTACTTTCAATTTCCTGCATATGTTTTGAACATAACAGAATGTTTGCCACATACTTTTTGGAACCATTACTGTACTGAAACTGAGAATATTCACATGTACAACTTGATGAGTTCATCACTGACAGCTGAGGGTGTGAGGACTCCAAGATCGGTGAAGAGAAGAGTGATATACTGGGGAGGAGTGTAGTCTATGTACGGGTGAGAGTCTGGGCCCGAGTCCACCGATTTATACTGCAACACAACAGAGAGGGAGTGTTAACCAGGTTACTTTGTAGTAAGATATATTCATAGTCACTGTGTGGGAAGTGGAATGAGAGTTCACTCGTTGTCTTGTTCATGGGCCTCAGTACTTTGAGGGTAACTTGGCTAGTGTTGCATTGGGTCAGGGTCTTCATTGTTGGTGATGCATGCACACTTTCGGTTCACTCAGTTGTCTGGCACTCTTTAGTTAGTTCCCCTACTTTAATTATGACTCTTTTGGTGTTCTGTTTGATAATAAAGTAGTGCTTCACTCCAAACTAAGTAGCCATAGCAGGGATCCTCATGGATTGCTTAGCCCATGCTAGTGTAGCCATAGTAGTCCGGCTGGATGAATAGCTGCATGTGTGTGGGCATTCCAAATGCAATCTGCTACTCGCTCAGGCTCGCCCCAGGATGATTCAGCATCTTTCTAGTATTGTTAATACTGACTGTATTATAGCACACTATACCCTTATGCATTGGCTTGAGTCAATATGGCTACTGTATACTATCAGCCAGACTGGGTCTTAAACATTTATGACACTCAGTGTACTGTCTCTGATAATTATATTCAACTGAGTAGTGTGCCAAAAGATCTGATTTACAGTCAGCCATTGCAGCTTTCTTCCCAGTCCTCCACCACAGTTATTGTCACTTTCAGTACTGCAAGCAACGACAGCTGTGGTGGAGGACTGGAAACATCCACTGCTGATGAAACTGGAGAGGAAGAGTGAGTTCGGGCTTGTTTATTGGTATGACAACTGGTGTGTGTGTGTGTGTGTGTGTGTGTGGGGGGGGGGGGGGGGGGGGGGGGAGGGGCAGGTTCAGGGCTTTTGACAGCCATCTATAGGTCTTCACAGTGCACATGGTTAAATAATGCATACCTTTTCCAGGTTGGGTAGGTCCTCCTGGTTGAGTGGAAACATTCTCACAAACTTGAAGCTCTCTGCAACCACGTAGAATGGTTTGTTCAGAGCCTTGGCCATCACAGCTAGCTGGTAGGTACCAATCTGTGGTTAACAACATGCAGTATAGTGGAAGGTATCACAGCTAGCTGGTAGGTACCAATCTGTGGTTAACAACATGCAGTATAGTGGAAGGTATCACAGCTAGCTGGTAGGTACCAATCTGTGGTTAACAACATGCAGTATAGTGGAAGGTATCACAGCTAGCTGGTAGGTACCAATCTGTGGTTAACAACATGCAATATGGTGGAAGGTATCACAGCTAGCTGGTAGGTACCAATCTGTGGTTAACAACATGCAATATGGTGGAAGGTATCACAGCTAGCTGGTAGGTACCAATCTGTGGTTAACAACATGCAGTATAGTGGAAGGTATCACAGCTAGCTGGTAGGTACCAATCTGTGGTTAACAACATGCAATATGGTGGAAGATCTCACAGCTAGCTGGTAGGTACCAATCTGTGGTTAACAACATGCAGTATGGTGGAAGATATCACAGCTAGCTGGTAGGTACCAATCTGTGGTTAACAACATGCAGTATAGTGGAAGGTATCACAGCTAGCTGGTAGGTACCAATCTGTGGTTAACAGTATGCAGTATAGTGGAAGGTATCACAGCTAGCTGGTAGGTACCAATCTGTGGTTAACAACATGCAGTATAGTGGAAGGTATCACAGCTAGCTGGTAGGTACCAATCTGTGGTTAACAACATGCAATATGGTGGAAGGTATCACAGCTAGCTGGTAGGTACCAATCTGTGGTTAACAACATGCAATATGGTGGAAGGTATCACAGCTAGCTGGTAGGTACCAATCTGTGGTTAACAACATGCAATATGGTGGAAGATATCACAGCTAGCTGGTAGGTACCAATCTGTGGTTAACAACATGCAGTATAGTGGAAGGTATCACAGCTAGCTGGTAGGTACCAATCTGTGGTTAACAACATGCAATATGGTGGAAGGTATCACAGCTAGCTGGTAGGTACCAATCTGTGGTTAACAACATGCAATATGGTGGAAGATATCACAGCTAGCTGGTAGGTACCAATCTGTGGTTAACAGTATGCAGTATAGTGGAAGATATCACAGCTAGCTGGTAGGTACCAATCTGTGGTTAACAACATGCAATATGGTGGAAGGTATCACAGCTAGCTGGTAGGTACCAATCTGTGGTTAACAACATGCAATATGGTGGAAGGTATCACAGCTAGCTGGTAGGTACCAATCTGTGGTTAACAACATGCAATATGGTGGTAGATCTCACAGCTAGCTGGTAGGTACCAATCTGTGGTTAACAACATGCAATATGGTGGAAGGTATCACAGCTAGCTGGTAGGTACCAATCTGTGCTTAACAACATGCAGTATGGTGGAAGGTATCACAGCTAGCTGGTAGGTACCAATCTGTGGTTAACAACATGCAATATGGTGGAAGGTATCACAGCTAGCTGGTAGGTACCAATCTGTGGTTAACAACATGCAATATGGTGGAAGGTATCACAGCTAGCTGGTAGGTACCAATCTGTGGTTAACAACATGCAATATGGTGGAAGATCTCAAAGGACAGACCTTAACTAAAAGACACCTTGGTTATTGATCAAGATCCCTACTTTCCCAAAGAACACTACTCTTCTGAAGAACACTTCAAGTGTCTACATTAGAATGGTTCACTGGAGAGAGGGCAATAGATTATGCTTTCTTTATGAAGTTCTATAAAAACAGTTCTGCGTTGTGTGGTGATATTTTGTCACATGGGCAATTTCAGCTAGCTGTGGAGTCACTGGACCTCACAAGGTGTACAGAAAGTGTACGTATGTGTACCTTGTTGATGACGCCCCCACTTTCCGCCACCCCCTCTGCCCCTACAATCACTAGGTCCACCTTCTCCATTATGAAACTGTACAGAGGAGACAAACAAACACCAGTGTGTGTGTGTGCATGTGTGTGCATATGTGCATGCATGCAAGTGAAGCCATTCAGAGATGTCTTAAGCTCACCCAGCTGCAGAGTCAAGAATTACTTTTGAAGGAATCTTTGAGTCTTCCAGCAACTTTTGCATTGTCTTCCTGAGGAACAAGAACTTTGAATCTGCAACAGTACAAAGATAATTCCTTTCAGGTACTACTAATTCTCTAGCTGCTCTTAAGATAGAGGGAGGAGAGGGAATGGAGTGTGGGTATGAAACTGTCTGCTAGCTCTTTGTCTTCCTTCTCCTTCGTCTTCCTGCTACATTAGCTTTTGCTTACCCTGACTCATCTATTGCAGATGCGGTGATGAAGACTTGGATTCTCTTCCGGCTCTCAGTCGCCACTTGCAGCATACGAAGCACAACCCTCGAGCGAGAGTGAATGAGAATGGTCTGTCCCAGGAAGGAAATGCAGCAGAGACACACAGTCAACAGCAACCAGATCTTCTTCAATAAACTTACAGTTCCGTCTCTGATGAAAGGGTTTGCAAGTTGCGCTATCTTCTGCCTTGAGTTAGCCACTGTCTGAAGGAACATGTCGCCTGTAAGTGTACTTGAGAGCGTTAGTATTCTGTCAGTTTTAACAATAGCCATTGATAAGCATACCTCTCTTTATAAGGAGTCTTTTTAACTCTTGAAAATTCTATCAGAAAAATAAGTAGTTTCTCAATTAATGCAAATTATTCCCACACCTCTCCTTCCCTCCTTCCTTCCTTCCCTCCCACACACAAAACCATGCTTGTGCCTGGCTGATACTAACAGCAATTTAGTTTGGCACTCCCTCCCTTCCCCTCCCTCTCACCACAACCAACCACAGGAGTCCATTCCCCCTTCCTCTATCTTTCCCTCCCTCCCTTCCTCCCTCCCTTCCTCCCTCTCCCTCCTTCCCTCCTCACTGTCTGTTCCAGTGAGGTGAGAGTGATGAACCGAAGGAAGAGCTCACAGCCAGAAGACACGGAGACTGTAGATGTCTTTACTTTTGTCAGAGCCTCTGTTGCACGCTTGATATCATCTCGCAGACCTGCTATGGTGCCAGCTGGAAAGTTGCAATGTAGATAACAGAAGCAAGTACAATATATTCTACAAGGATTTACACCATCTCTCCTGAGGAGCAAAAGAATGGTTTTCAATGGACTCTAGTGGTGTGATTTAGGAGATCACAACTTTCAGGAAGTGTGGGGATACATGAGCTACAGCCATCGTCATAGGACCTGGGCAGGTATAGTTATTAATGTACTATTTTCTAAAGATTTCGCCACTCAGGGTGGTTAGCTAAATAGCTGGCCATTCGCAGAAAATGACATGAAATGAACAAGAAAGGATGCATAATGGACTTGCGACACAATGACCAATTGTAGCTCTTGATGTAGCTCACATGATGCGGGTGTTTTGGCAGTCTTGCAAACTACACCCTTTGCAGAGAGAGAGAGAGCAGGTCTGGTCAACTATCACTTTATCACTGAGAAATGCAACTATTGTGCTAACATGCACTAAACACTTTGTGACATATTTGCTACTCCATGGCGATGGGTGCAATCTACAAAGGGCACGGATCTGATAAGTCACCACGATATCCTGCTTTGGCAACAACTACATGGTTGCAGCATGGCTAGACCCTTCCTCTCTCGGCAAAGGGTGTGGCTTTATTATGAGGCTAGTATTTTGATAACTTCATTCTCAGACCATAAATTAGCCTGGGTATGAGACCCATATCTTGGTACCTTTATTGTCTTTGATGAACTGCAGTAGTGCTTGTATTGCAGCCACAGCATCAGAAGGCCCAACTTTAGGGTCCCCGCCGATTGATGATCTGAACTGCTGCACCAGTTCTGGATGTGTGTGGTGGCACATGAAGGGAGTGCTGAGCTCACTGAATGCACTAACGACACAACAGCATACCTGCAATGTCCAAATTCGAGGGTTGCTCTGGAACACTCATACCTTCGAGTAAATTCAGGTTAGCCCCTATCACATATTAGCGGTTTACTTGTAAGTCTCGTTCCCAGACCGCATTTTTAAATTCAGTCTGAAGACGACACTATAGCTGAGCTCAGCAGAAAAATTTTAAAAGAAAAAGGTATGGACGACATCTTAAAGTTTGGAAAGACGGGGAAGCTTTCTATGGGATCAAAGCTGCGCAACCCCCCTAGGGCGGAACGTGCTGCAATCCTCTCTTCGAGTTCAGGATCAAGTGACTCCAGTGACGACGAGAAGCGACCGGCGGCGAGGAGAAGGGGGAGAAAGCGCAAAGATGAGACTCTTGCCTCCAGGCTCATCCACAACAAGGCTGTAGCTTTGGACCCCAGTGGAGGGGAGGATGGTGTACAGTCTCCAGAGGGGGGAGGGTGGGTTCACGCCAGAAAGAGAACATTGTTTTCTTCTGCCATCTGAGATATACAAACACAGACCAGTAGTCGTATGTTAGCTGTCTTCTTTTCTTTTCACAGTGCTAAGAGTTCAGATGACACCACAAAGCCAGTCAGAGCTCTACAAGTTGATTCCTCTCCGTCCTCTCCCCTCTCCCCACCTCCACCCTCGTACATAACCCCGGGACCTCCCACTGATACGAAGTCAAGACAGGTGCTTGAGTGAGTGACACATACACTAGAGATGCGTTGGTTGCTAAGCAACAGGATACATGCCCACATAATGCTTGACTAGTGTATGGAAAGTTACTACTGTGTTGTACAATAAGTGGGTAATTAAGCATGTACACATTGTCTCTCTACCTACCGGTATGTATGTATGTACACATAACGTACACACACACCACTCACGCTCATACGTACGTTCACATACACACATACACAATAGCAAATGCAATGAGGCTCTGTACCAGTTAAAGTGGTCGAAACAAGCCTACTCCACTCCCATCTCCGACAGCTACAACGACTCCTTCAATGACTCTGGGACTGTCCTCACTCCAGGGAGTGAATCCTTCACACTCAGAGTGCGGTGCAGGGGAAAGGTGTACAAATACACCGTCCAAATGGTACACTTAACAGTAAAATCACTTTCTTACATGACATTGTTCCAAAACAGCATTGCTGCACTTATTACATAGAAGCATGGCACAGGCACAGTCTAGCCTCGTCTCCAGGCCCCGTGGGGGGAGAGGGGCCTGAGGACGAGGCTAGGCGCAGTTGTGATAAGTGTTTCTGTGGCCAAAAAATGCTGTGATTTGATCTTCTCATGTGGCCTCGGTATGAGGCAGTGTTTTGGGCTCCATTCAAAAGTTTTAGAATTGTGAGAGCTTAGTCAGCTCAACAATGTGAGTGACGTGTTTCAACTCTGTTACCTTTCCTTCTGTGTCTCAGGCCGACCCACTCTCACAAGTGTGCAGCAAGCTGGCTTCAGAGCTGAAGGCCCAGAGCGACCAGGTGCTTCTCTCACACAGGACAGTGACAGTAAAGCCCACTGAGTCCCCAGCATCCCTTGGGCTCACAACAGCAGACATCATAGGTAAGCAAGCCAGCACTCACTGATTCTTCTCAATCAACCTTTTGGTTCACATCCATTTAAAACACATTAGATCAGTTGTAGGATAGAAAAGTCAGAACAACAATTCAATTCAACTTAAAAAAATTTGTTTGCACTTTGCGGAACTTGTTCCACATTTTTTGTTACCCTCTCTGTGCTATGGTGTGTGTGTATTCCTGTGTTGTGTAATGGTTCCTACAGATGCCATCATATTGGACGAGTCTGTGGCTAAGGCGTGTGCAGCTGACACCAGCTCTGCATCACTGGACAGTGTACAAATTGGCAACTCTATCACCATCAAAGTTCAGAGTTCAAAAAAGAGCATAATGTACAAATTATCTAAGGTACAACTGCATGTTGAGAAGTGTATATATAGAAGTTGGAGCTAGCCTCGTTTGTTCCGGGCTCTCCCAAGTGTGAGCCAAAAATCAAAAATGGGCAGACATTGGAGCTCCAATGAGAGTAAAATTAATCATTCTCTAGATGAACAAACATTAAACTGCTAGCCTCGTTCCCAGACACAGCTTTTATACTGCAAAGTTGAGTCTGGGAATGAGGTTAAGACCATATGTTTGGTATATATAATAACAGCCTGTAGTTAGGATCAACTCTACAGGATTTTCATTGCAAATTAAGGTACTACAACTGGCAGTTTGAAACGATAAATGGTATATAGACAGTGTGACATTAATTATTCCACTGCAGAGTGATCCCCTCCAGAAGGCAATGACTGCTTTTGCAGCAGCACTTGGCGTCCCTATCTCCAAAGTGAAGTTTACATTTGACGGTGACGACATCTCTCCCAGTCAGACTGCCGAAGACCTGGACTTGGAAAATGATTATGTCATTGATGCTAGAGTACTGTAGACCACCAGTCCCCTCATTCTGATGTGTGTACATGTATCAAAAATCAAAAAAAATTCATATTTCCCGCGCTATATTTTAGCGCATATGATTGGTTGCCAAGTGAAGTATCAGCAAATTATTTCAAACGAGAGGGTCTCCCTCGGACGGTAACCGGTTAGTGGGGTGCAGTTCCGTGCGGTCTGGGTCGTTGACGTTGTGGGAGACGTTGAAGAGCAGCTATGGCCAGCCCAGGTCTCGACCAGGGTACCTTGCTGTTGAGAAGACAACTCATGGGTAAGTGGCGGAGTGGTAGGGTTGGCCTTCTGTGAATGCCCTACTAAAGGTAGCTAGACGCTCTGAATTTCGTTACAGTGTTTAACTGATTATGTGCTCTTCAATCGAAACATGTTTACTTGTGCTCATGCTGTAATCCAAGATAATAGCTGAGTAAAGTACCAGGTGGTTTGTTGCCTGAAATTCATAACTTACTTCTTCAACATGAACCTTTGCTACTCCATTTGGTGCCCATTTGTGTACACTGGGCTGTTCATGCCTCTAGCTGCAAGAATGTGCCTACAAGAATTACTATCATTGTAGACAGCAGAATGTAAATTGTTGTTCATCATCTTCCTTTTGGGTAGGCTCGCAAGCCAGACCCTTTCCGTCCCGCAGTGCCGATCGCTTTCAGTATCTTTTGGAGTAGTTATACTGCTAAGTATTTGCCCTTAGAAGGTACATGTACAGAGTGGCTGCTGGGTGTGCAACTGAGGAAGGTATACATAGTCTCACAAGCTAGAACTTCCCCATTTCTCAGCGCTGGTGACTTTCGCATTGGCACATAGAGGAAGGGTTAGCTGATACTGAAAGAAATCTGCACAGAGGAATGGGAAAAGTCTGGCTTGTGAGACTCAAAAGGTGAAGGAAGACACAAGTATTATTTACCGAAAGCTTCGACAGCAGAGACACACTCTACAGTGTTTACTCTGTGGGTACACTTCTCTAAGTGCTCAGTGTAACTGAAGAATGTCTTTCCATAACCCTGTACCTTGGAACTTAGTTTTCATCATCTTTCAGTTTGTTGACAAAAGCCCAAACTAAAAACTGGGATGAGGCTGGCTGTCGAGCTCAAAGCTCAGGGTAGTCATAATGCTTGTTTGCATCCATTTTCTCTTGCAGAACTTCAAAAGAAGCCAGTTGAGGGTTTCTCTGCTGGACTGATTGATGATGATGACATTTATCAGTGGGAAGTAATGATCATGGGACCTCCGGACACTTTTTAGTATCCGTCATGATGTGTGTGTGTGTGTGTGTGTGCATGTGTGCGTGCGTGCGTGTGTGTGTGTGTGAGTGTCAAAGGAGGAGGGGAGGGGGGGCACCTTGTCACTTTGTGTGAAATCTCTGTTTTGTCTTCACATCATCATCTCTTGCTCTTGTCAAACGCAGCATGTTAGTACCTAGTCTCATTCCCAGACCTCATCTGGTGAGTATACCAGTTCCAGTGATCCACGCTGAGGTTGGATTGAGACTAGTTAGTCAACCTGTGTGGTATGTTACTGGGGTTGGCATCACTTGTTTGTTACATGCATAGTTGTGTCCTTGACCAGCTCCCAGTGAGGGCGGTTACTTCAAGGCACACTTACTGTTCCCAAAGGAGTACCCACAGAGACCACCAAAGATGAAATTCATCACAGAAGTCTGGCATCCAAATGGTAGGGTACACTGGACACACTGTGTTTTTATCTTAGCTCTTCCTTTGTTTCTAGGCTACCACTCACTCAATTGCAGCGGGGGAAGAAGCCCATTGAGGGTTTCCATCTTTCCTTTCACAATTTTTAGTTCCTGTGGGGGCTACTCTCTCCCCCCCCCCCCCCCCCCCCCCCCCCCCCACACACACACACACACACACACATACACACACACAGTTGATGCTTCCAGTGGAGAGGTATGTATCTCTATTCTTCATGAACCTGGAGAGGACAAGTGGGGCTATGAGAAGCCAGAAGAGCGCTGGCTACCAGTGCACACAGTCGAAACCATCCTAATCAGTGTTATCTCCATGCTTGCCGACCCCAATGATGAGAGCCCGGCTAATGTGGATGCAGCAGTGAGTCTGAAGTAGACATGGGCTTTTAGCCAGTGTATCAGCTGGTTGACTAGCTAACGCAGATGTGCATTGAGTCTGAATTACATTTTCTCATAGCCAGTGTGATTTGTGCAGTGTGTAGTGAGATAGAGCTGACTAGCTCGCTGCAGTTAGTGTGAAGTAGACAACATAGTCTAGTCTCTGTTTGCTTGTACTCAGTGTGACAAGTGTGTCGGCTGACTATGTTTCAGCTATGATCCGTGCAATATAGCAAACTATTGGTGCATGTTTGATAAAGAGGGCTAACTACCCTTGTAGTTTTACATAACTTTATGATCTTCATGCACGGTCCGTGCTTGCTCGCTTGCTTTTGTATTGTAGCAGTTGTGTTATATGCTTGCTCAGTGGGAGGAGTCCTCAGTAGCCACTCTTCTGTGGAGGTTATCAGAGTACATGTACCATCATTGAAACATTTGTGTATGCAGGCTCAGTTATCCCACCAGGGTGTAGCTTGAGCTACTACATTACAATTCATCCTTCATGTTTGTTTGGTGTCCCGTGTAGATCCACTTTTAGCCTTGTACTCAGGCCATGACTCTAACCCACTTCTCACAATTGTTGGCACACACCTAAACACCGCATTAGAGTCTTTGTTTAAGGACACTCTAGCATTCTTCTATGTAAACACACTGGGACTGATAGAAATGGCATGAAAGGGAGTACCAATAGAATTGCAGCATCAAGCACCTACCATATTACTATTTTCCATGCTGTTTTTGCCAATTGTAGCATCAAGCACCTACCATATTACTATTTTCCACACTGTTTTTGCCAAAATAAGATATGTGGTATTCTTGTAAATTACACGTTTGAATCTCTCCTCATTACAGAAAGAGTGGCGCAAAGACTATCACGGTGAATTCAAGAAGAAAGTCATGCGGTGTGTGCGAAAGAGCCAAGATTCCTTGTAGAATTGGTACGATTTTATGGCATCCACACGTCACACATGCTACAATCACTACCTACATCACAGAATACCAGTATTACAGGCACTGAATTACTAGTATTGTATATAGTACTGCTGGGATAAAGTAGTTAAGTGCCAGATGAGACCTGTACATGCTTCATGTCTATATTTATGTCAACAAAAGTACATGCTAATGTTCTCTTTCGTTAATGTACATTATGATGTTATGGTAAATCTCTGTGGTTGAAGAAGGGGGAGGGGCTGGATCATAAATAGGGCAATGCACATTCATCTGAGGCACTGGAGTGGTCATTTTGTATGCCTGTACACTGTGTGGTAGATCATCTCTGCACGGGCTAGATACCTGTACTGTCCCTATTGCTTGCATGTGGAGAGGTAGTCTCACGTGGCAGACTTGTGAGCAATCAGTGACCTTGCATTTTTGGTGCTTCACGGGAGTTCTGATTGGGTTCGTATGCAGAGTGACTTCACAGTCAAGACGAATATTAGCCATCTCCCTAGCTTTTGTCATACCTGTCATATCATGACTGTACAAAAAAAGCTGGTGAGGACGAGGCTAGAAAAAAAAATGTCACATCAACACCTTTCAGCTAAAAATGATAACCCCAATGGCATCAACACCAAAATATGTGGTCTTGCATTACAGCATCTCTGTTCCAATCTTAGCTATTGCACAAAAATAACCCAGGAGATAGCATACAGAGCAATCTGTACATCTTGAAAATGAACCTTTCAGCACACAATAATTAAGCATCTACTGCACTTTCTTAGTCTGATCCTCCATATTCTTGTTGCTACTGCTGCTGGACGTTGTTCTCCACTTGATGGTGAATAAGGTGAACTGAAGGAAGTTGATGAGATGTATTGCTATGCACACCAGGCAGACCTTTTGTATGGTAAACAAGAGCACATAGATCAGGTAGACAGAGGTTAGACAGGAGGCGAAGCAGAGGAGGAGGGAGCAGAACAGGATGGTCTTGGAGGAGGAGAGACCTGTGAGGAGACGGAAGTGACTTCACTGACAGTTTAGCCTTGTGCCAACTTACTGTCTTCAGGCTTTGCAATATCTTACTCCTTCATACGTGCACACATAGCCCCTCCCTCCTCTCCACCCCTGCCAGAGGAGGAGGTTGAACCAGGGAGGAATGGAGAAGAAGAGATTAGGAAATGATAGCTGAAATGAGGAGATGTGGCACCATGGCTACTGAGATGAGACAGGAAGGTGTGTACTGGAGATAAGCAACACAGGATGTGTATGAGGGAGCCTAGTGCAGCCAAAGTCTTACTAAATGGAGAGGTAAGTTTTGGATACCAGCAAGACCCACCTACCCAGCACAAGCATCATGGGAAAGAACAGGAGTCCAAAGTAGGAGTTAGGGATGTTGAGGAAGTGGCTGCTCCCGAGCACTCCCTCCACCAGCCCAAGTCCGACACTGTATCTGCAAAGGGCGTGAGGGTTGTGGAGGTGCATAGCCATAGTTATACAATACCAGTCTGGCTACACGAGACTAGGCTGCCTTTAGCATATGGACTGGTATTGTATAACTATGAGAGTCTGGCTACGCGAGACTAGGCTGCCTTTAGCATATGGACTGGTATTGTATAACTATGAGAGTCTGGCTACGCGAGACTAAAGGCAGCCTTTAGCATATGGACTGGTATTGTATAACTATGAGAGTCTGGCTACGCGAGACTAAAGGCAGCCTTTAGCATATGGACTGGTATTGTATAACTATGAGAGTCCGGCTACGTGAGACTAAAGGCAGCCTTTAGCATATGGACTGGTATTGTATAACTATGAGAGTCTGGCTACGCGAGACTAAAGGCAGCCTTTAGCATATGGACTGGTATTGTATAACTATGAGAGTCCGGCTACGTGAGACTAAAGGCAGCCTTTAGCATATGGACTGGTATTGTATAACTATGAGAGTCTGGCTACGCGAGACTAAAGGCAGCCTTTAGCATATGGACTGGTATTGTATAACTATGAAAGTCTGGCTACGCGAGACTAGGCTGCCTTTAGCATATGGACTGGTATATGAGAGTCTGGCTATGCGAGACTAGGCTGCCCTCCCATTGAAGACCTTTATTCATAGCTCTGGGAACAGGAGGAGAACATGGGTACATGAATCTAGATGAATCCAAACTGAGTATCTTACTTTGATGTCAGCACATGGGAGCAAGCAATGGTGCTGTCCAGGTCACAGTGTGCTCTGTAGCTCTCGTTTGAGTGCTTTGAGCGCTCTACATGAATAGCATAGCAGGAAAGGACTACACCACACACACTCAGAGTCACAATGGCCGCAGACAAACATCCCATGCTCCACTGAGAATCCTACGAGAGGGAAACTGATGTGTACACGTACTCACATCTTAGTATGAAGTCACTATCGCGAGAAGACAGCTTACCTGCTTCAAGTGATGAAGGGAAACGGAGGGCAGCACTCTGTCGGAAAGTATGTGAATGTGGTACGGAACGAGGGTGCGGCTTGTCGAGGGGGGATTCCCTATGGCTTTTCGCCTTCTAGATTACCGGGCACTACTAGGGGATGAGCGTTGCGTAGCCAGACTCGCCGGTGGTCGTTGTTTTCATTTTTACCAGAACAGCGGAACCATGCACGGGTAAATCGATAGTGTGCCTGTATGATCAGTTATAGTTATAGCACAGTGCCAGGGATTTATGGCAGTAAACAGACCGAGTCCGTTTTTCGTGTGAGAGTCTGGCTACGCGAGACTACATAAATCCCTGGCCACCTGTGCTATAACTATATATCCCAGCTGATTGGTCATTTGTGTTTATTACTGTAAACACATCTGTACATGCATGTGCAAGTGTTTACAGTATTACTTAATACATGGAGAGGGAATTATGAGCCATAATTTCCCTTGTAGCCCTCAGGGAGGGAAATTATCACAGTTAAACCCCACTTGTTGTATAGGCAAAACTATACTAGGTGGGATATATGTACTGTAAAATCATTGTCTTGCCCATTAGTTTCTCAGCTTCTGTTGGTTTGTCCCAGTTTGCCATTTTTGTTTCTCTTTGAGTAGTGTGACGGAACGATGGCGGAACATTCCGTCCCATTCCGACTACTAAAATACGGAACTGCATGTGAATAAAAGGAGCTCACAGAGCAAAGAAGACAGTGATGACAAAAGATTCTACTGCTAGCTTCATGGTTGAGTGTGCAACTTGAACAGCTGCGGATTTAACATGCATGCATGGCGACTTACCTCTGCTTTCACAGTAGCATTGCTATAAACTAGAGCCCATAATAACGGGGGGCTAGAGTAAGAGCGTGTAACTCCAATAGAAGCCCGTAGTCCGGTCAAAATTATTGAACCGTACTAAAAATAGAACACCCGGTCACGTGCTTAGCAACAATACTACACAGCATCCCATGCCCAGTATGTGTTACTATATTTAGTACTAGCAGTAAATTCCGACCGGTTTCAAATTTTACGGAGTTACATGCTTTTACTCTAGCTTGCCGTTCTTATGTGCTCTTGCCATAAATTATTTCACTCCACCATGAAGCTGGCATGAGGGACCTCTGCTATCTGTGAGGATGGAGCTTGGCTTTTCATATGTAGTCCTTTCTTCAGATAGCTTAGGGAAAGCCGAAGTAAGTGCTTAGTCGCTGTTCAGCATCACCACACTACAGTGCTTATAAACGTTTATTAGTATGCATGGTGACATAGTACCTTGGCTTACTCTAATAGCAGAGGGCAGCAGAGATTTTTGTCAAACACAAGACAGAACCAGCTGGCTATTCCGTGTTTTAGTAGGCGGAACGGGACGGAATGTTCCGCCATTGTTCCATCCCGTTCCTGGTTTTAGTGATATTACTTAGTACTATCTATGCATAAAGTGAGAAGTCAAATCAACTAGATTGTTAATCGTCCTGCTATTCACATCACCTGGGTATAGCCTTGTAGTCAGTCATCCCACGGCATGTTTATTGTAGAGAGGGAGAGCATGAAGGATGTTGCATGGGATTTTGAAATGGTACACTTTAGAGCAACGACAATTGTACCATTGTGCTCAATGTAGTAACACAGAGTTGTTACAATGGTTTTTGCATCTTGGGACAGAACTGTTTGTCAGAGGCATAATATTAGTGCATAACTGTTAACAATCCTGTCTTGGATTTACAACACAAGTTCATATTACAAACATACCTTACTTGGTGTGGATCATAGAGCATGACTGTACAAAGTTCATATTACAAACATACCTTACTTGGTGTGGATCATAGAGCATGACTGTACAAAGTTCATATTACAAACATACCTTACTTGGTGTGGATCATAGAGCATGACTGTACAAAGTTCATATTACAAACATACCTTACTTGGTGTGGATCATAGAGCATGACTGTACAAAGTTCATATTACAACAGAATCTATATAAGGCAAAAGTGCCAATAATTCCTACAACTCATTCTAGTTGACAAGTACATTCACTTTTCCTTCCCCATGTGTACATGGCATGGGCTCGAGGCTATAGCTAAAGCCGTGGTAACTAGCTCACATCTAGTCATTTTGACAGTAAATAAAAAAAACTGCAAAATAAATTGGACAAGGAAGTCTTGTTGGGGGTTGGTTTACAAATTTGCAGACTTTTGCTGGTAGGTTAAACAATAGCTAGCATCTGCTAGCCTATTCCTCATAAGCTATTTTATGATTGTTTGCTTGTAGTACATAATAAACATGATAAATATGAAGGCTCTCCACAATTTTGTGTGTGTGGGTTGAGATGAGACTATCATTTGGAACTATAAATTTCCTTCTGTAGGAAAAGGGGAAGAGGATTTAACAGCTACAGAAAACAAACCTATGGAATAAAGGTCAAACACTTATCGCAATCTGTTTCCAAATCTGAGCTTGAGTTGACATTCAGCAAGTATGGAACACTTGCAGGCCGCATTCACCTACATTCTGCAGACACTGAAAATTATGCATTCATCAACTATTTTTCCCTAACTGATGCTCAGGCAGCTGCCTACGATATGGATGGAAAATGGTTTGATGGAGTACAAATTAGAGTGAATGTGCAGGGCCAAAGGGCTCCTCTTTCTCATCAGCGGAATACATGCACAGTCAAAGTCACCAACCTCTCGAAACACACAACCAAGAATAAACTTAAAGATATCTTTGCATGTCATTTCTCACCTAAAATTTGTGTTTTGAGTGTGAAAGTAAACCAAACTGATGGGAACTTCAACTATGCCTATGTCAACTTTGCCTATCCTAATGATGCTGAGCAGGCAGAAAGGCAGCTAGATGGATTAAAGATAGATGGAAACATAATAAGCGTGAGGCTGCATTCCTCTGGGGACGCTGCAGTAGGCTCCCCATTGCCACATGGACATTTTCCCCCCTCCGGGACTGTAAGTGTACATCCAGTAGGCTCTCCAGTGCCACATGCAACATCTATCCTCCCACCCAGCAGGCCTGTGAGCATACCTCCAGTAGTCTCTCCAGTGCCACATGGAACATCTACTCTCCCACACACGAGGCCTATGGGTGTTGACCTAGGCTCTCCAGTGCCACATGGAACATCTACTCTCCCACACACCAGGCCTGTGGGTGTACATCCAGTAGTCTCTCCAGTGCCACATGGAACATCTACTCTCCCACCCTCCAGGCCTATGGGTGTTGACCTACGCTCTGCAGTGCCACATGGAACATCTACTCTCCCACACACCAGGCCTGTGGGTGTACATCCAGTAGTCTCTCCAGTGCCACATGGAACATCTACTCTCCCACCCTCCAGGCCTATGGGTGTTGACCTAGGCTCTCCAGTGCCACATGGAACATCTAACCTCTCACACACCAGGCCTATGGGTGTTGACCTAGGCTCTCCAGTGCCACATGGAACATCTACTCTCCCACACACCAGGCCTGTGGGTGTTGACCTAGGCTCTCCAGTGCCACATGGAACATCTAACCTCTCACACACCAGGCCTATGGGTGTTGACCTAGGCTCTCCAGTGCCACATGGAACATCTACTCTCCCACACACCAGGCCTGTGGGTGTTGACCTAGGCTCTCCAGTGCCACATGGAACATCTACTCTCCCACACACCAGGCCTGTGGGTGTACATCCAGTAGTCTCTCCAGTGCCACATGGAACATCTACTCTCCCACCCTCCAGGTCTGTGAATGTATATCCAGTAAGCTACCCAGTGTCACATGGAACATTTTCCACCTCCCCACACTTCTCTCCTATGAGTGTACAGCCAGTAAGCTACCAAGTGCCACATGGAACATTTTCTACCCCCCCACCCACAAGACCTGTGACGGCTGTGAGTGTACCTACAGTGGCATGTCATCAATCTTTAAGTGGATTTCCAAGAGGCTATTCCAGTCCAACTTCACAATCACTCCTGCCTGCAAAACCTTCAAGTGTTTCAACAGCACCTTTTCAATACCAATCACGAAAAGAAGTATGCACACCCCAAAGGCCAGCTCCTTTCCGAGCATTTGCTCCCACTGGTCTGCAGTCAAAGTCAGTGAAAGTCTCCATTCATGGCGATCTTACTGGTGAAGATATTGAGGAGATCTTTAGCCAGTTTGGTAAAATCAGTGAAAAGCCCATTGTTCGCTCTGGTGCACCCAATTATGCCTACATTAATTTTCAGAGTCCTAAAGAGGCGCATGCTGCATGCAAGTTGAATGGCACCATAATAAAGGGGACAAGGGTTTACGTAAAAGTCACAGAGAAGAAAGTTGGTGGTAGGAGTTCAATACACGAGTGCAAACATTTTGCCTGTAACTCTCTTGTAGCCAAGCTGCTTTCTTCTGAGAAGTATCAGGACCAGCTTGAGAAGATTTCCCAGACTCAACAAGTGACAGTGAAGCCAATGAAGTCAGGCAATGGATTCAATCTTTGGGGAGATTCAACAAACTTAGCTGCAGCAGAATATTGCATTGGGCTACTTGCAGAGAAGGTTACAGGAGAAATTGATCAGCAGTCTTTCTCTCTACCATGTCTAGTAGTGCCTCTCCTCCAAAACCAAGAAATATTGAAACAAGCAGCAATAATCGAAGAGAAGCATGGTGTGGAATTTTGTCTCATGGACCAGTCCACACAGTGTCCACTTGGTATTGCTAAGTTTGGAAGCAAAGTTTCTGATGTGTTTAGCAGTACCACTGAAATCCCAGGTGTCAGTTCCTTCTCTAAGTATATGATATCTACATCTTTAACCACCCCCTCAGCAGTCATGAACCCAGAATATCTCTGGCTGTGGGAAGATGACAAAGGTGGGTATACTCCATACTCACCTGAGATGTGCACTACACTCAGCAAAGTATTCGCAGTGTCACCAAAATGCAAGTTTCAGTGCAAAGTACCTACCAAACTGGGTATAACAACATACACAATCAGTTTTGCCAGCATGACTCAGACAAATGCCAAGTCTGGCAATCAGCGCACCATCAAACGTCAAACTTGTACACCCATGTGGCACTACCAAGACGACCACAAGCAGTTTACTCCCTACAATTCCCAAGACTCCGCAGAAATTGAGAAAATGTACGAATCTCACAATACCAGCATGCTCACCATCAATGGAAGAGTGTACACATTCGACTTTGATGACATGGAACAAATAAATGTTACCACAAAGCACACTCGTCCCATCCAAAGACAGCTTGCACCAAACAAACATGCTGTTAGTGAACGCACACAAGCAACAGAACCCGAACTTGGCCTTCAAGTTCGTGGCCTCAAACCAAACCTTCAGCTGGCTGTGAAAGAGTTTGAAAGTAAACTGATGGTTGATGTGGTGCGTGTGTCACACCCACTACCACCCGAGAGTGATGAAACACTTCAGTTATCACTCCTGCAAACCACTAGCCAATATCTTGTGGCTGCAAACATGACTGGAGACACATTCGAGGTAAAGGGAGCACAAGGGTATGTTGACAAAGTTTCTCTTCAAGTTAGACAGGAAATGCTAGCCTATAAAGAAAAAGTTCTCGCCAAAAGATCTACTCCAAGGGCCTTAGGCAGAACTGTTGAGGTCCCTAGCCACTGGGATGCCCAAACAGAGAAAGTGGTATTAAAACCGGTGAGTTCAGGAAGCAAAGAATGGAATGACATTAACTCACGAGTTCACAAGACACTGCCATCAGCTCAGGTTGTCCGTGTAGAACGAATCCAAAACCAGTGGTTATGGGAAAAGTACCACTTTTCCAAGCAGCGAATGTCAGAAAAATACAAGGGAATCATAAATGAGAAAGATTTATTCCATGGCACCAGTAGCACACCGCCGGAGAAGATCTTCAAATCAGAGCAGGGATTTGATTTTCGTTTCTGCTCTCGTGGGATGTGGGGCACTGGCACATATTTTGCTATGAATGCAAGCTACTCTAACAATTATGCCTATACCACTGGAACTAGGAAGCAGATGATTCTTGCTAAAGTCCTCACTGGTGAGACATGTCAGTGTAACCCAGACAGCTCTCTCAAGAAACCTCCTGTCAAATCTCGATCTAAATTAGGTGGTAGCAGAAACACTTTTGAAGATGAACTATATGACAGCGTGAAGGGACACACTAATGGATCAGACATATTTGTCATTTATGATCATGAAAAAGCATACCCTGCCTACCTCATCACATATATAACAAATACAGGACTTTTTTAGCGCATATATACTTTGAAGTTGAGGTATCTTTGTTCTGACATTCGTACCGTATAGCCGGAAATTTGACGGGGAATTATATTTGGCGGTTTGGCAGTCAGGGTATAATGGGGGGAGTCGCTAAGTTGACCCAACTCCACGCGGTTACGTCATCTATTGAATACCCATAAGTAACCGTCGCGTGCACTTATGGAGACTGTATACCGAGCCAACGAAGACAGAGGTGTTCACCACACTTATAAACCAGAGGAAAAAAAAAGTACACCTAGTGCATCCCCTGGCCCCAGCCCTAACCCTAACCCTTAACCATTTAGCCAACAAGCCACAACAGACAACCAGCGCACTAAGTACCACTTTCTGCAGCATGCAGTTGAGCGCATGCAGTTGTGCGCATGCGTAAGGAGCCAGTGCAAATTAACCTTTGAACCTCTGACATCACCACATGGAGTTGGGTCAACTTAGGAGCTATTCTGAAGTACTTTTCAAAGCTCTAACCCTATTGGTCAATATATTATACACATTTATATGCGCATATGCGTCGTTGCCCTAACAACACCCTAAATTAACCCTAACCCAACCTAGCCTCGTACCCAGGCCACGTGGGAGGAGGGAAAAGTGGCCTGGTATCCACTGTTTGCGCACGCGCAAACGATTCCGGAAATCTTCCGCGAACGAGTCCGATTATGGACAAGTTACACATGCGGAGAAATAACCAACCTAGATATACGGCTTGCAGTGTGGCAGCTGTGTTTACGCGGCGATGGCTTCCATTATCAGAGACACAAGGGGTGACACGACAAGGACTACGCTACAACCACCGCCGGTTCCACCGTCACTGTGCTTGTAGTTGAAAACAAACGGCAGAGTCTCGTAGCAGACGGACTTACCAAATCCCGTGGGTAGCCACAGGAATACGTCTTTACCATCGTAGATATATTTGATCGCATCCAGCTGCTCTGCTTTCAACATGAAATCTCCCTTTCCAATACAACAAAGAGCGAACTTGAGCGCTTTTATCAAAGTCATCGCTTTTACCTGCCATGTTCGCGGGATAAGCTCGAGACGGACGTGCTTCGGAGCTATACGCCAGTATACGGTAAAGATTAACGGTTCGTAAACGATGGTATACGATACCCCATGAAATCGTGGGGTTTTTCGCGCATGCGCAAACAGTGGATACCAGGCCACTTTTCCCTCCTCCCACGTGGCCTGGGTACGAGGCTAAACCCAACCCTAATAAACCCTAAACCAACCAATCAGATTAGAGCTTTGAAACGCACTTCGGTACTGTAGCAACTTAGCGACTTCCGAATAATGGGTTTCACGCGCGCTTTTCTAAATTACCAAAGGAAAATTTTAACTGCGATTACGACGTTCAACTTTCAACTGCGATTCAACTTTTCAACAGCGATTCGTTATTTCTGCTTCCAAAACTCAATCGCCATTTTCAACGCTCAACCGCGATTCAACGCTCAATCGCGATTCGTTTCAACGTTCAACTGCGATTCGACTTTTCAGCTCAGCTGCGATTCCAACTTCCAACCGTGATTTACATTTTTCAGTGACCAACTGTAATTCCAACTGCAGTTTATAAATTATTTAAATACATAATTACTGAGCAGTTTAACTTTGCCACGTGCCATTTTGAGAGATGACTGGAAGAACACAGGCTCAGCTGAATGATAAGCTAACTACCATAAGCGGCTCACATGTGTTTTAGGTAGTCTTCCAACCATCTCTCCCATGGCCCAAGGCACGTCCAGTAATTCTAATAAATAATTTTAATAACTTTCAATTATAAACTGCAGTTGGAATCACGGACGCTGAAAATGCAAATCGCGGTTGAAAGTTGGAATCGCAGCTGAGCTGAAAAGTCGAATCGCAGTTGAACGTTGAAACGAATCGCGATTGAGCGTTGAAAAACCGAATCGCGGTTGAGCGTTGAAAATGGCGATTGAGTTTTGGAAGCAGAAATAACGAATCGCTGTTGAAAAGTTGAATCGCAGTTGAAAGTTGAACGTTGCAATCGCAGTCCCCTGTAAATTTTGAAAAGCGCGCTCGAAACCCGTTATTCTCGTTGTAAAAATATTTTTTCGTGGTTTGCGTAAACCACGAAAATTTAAAAAAAAAACAACAAGAAATAAATTTTAACAACAATCATTATGGTCAGCACATTTTGCACACATGGTTTCACAACGCAGCTAGCTATAGTTGTTTTGCGCAAAACGGCTCTTTGTGAACAGCTAGCTATAGTTATTTCGCGCAAGACGGCCTCCGAGTTCGATACCCCTGCAGATCACTCATGGTAGATGTCGGGGTGAAAATCAAAATTTGTTTATCACAACAACGACCTTTATTTTTGAAAAGAGCATGGAATGACGATTCCAACAGTACCCATATCAATGGGATCGAGTGAATACAGCAAGCGGTACGGTCTTCGAAATGTAACTGGTTTGCCAAAAAGTTTCTACGTCATTTTAGCGCAATATTCCGGTCACTACCTTTCCGGAAGCCACTGTAAGCCCGATCAGAATGAAACTCGCTGTGAAGGATAGTCATGTAGTCTACCTATTCAGTCCAATGAAGGTTGTAGCTTTTAGATAATCCTTGTATTATAGGCTTGATAAACGCTTAAAAAACGGCATTTTGTGGCCATAAATGCCTAGTTGGATTTCCGGAGAAGTTGCATGGAACAAGGTTCCAATCAAAAACCTGTACCGTCCCATTGGGCAACTAATCTAGTATACAGAACTGGTTGTAGCTTGGTTGAGTATTGAAGTAACTGTGAGCAGCATCACAAAATGTCTTAATATACTTCAACAATTTGCAGAAAAGTAATGAAATGTGACAAAAAGCTGTGTGTATTTTTGATCGAGCAGACAGTCCAAATGACTCAAATCTCAAATATGAAAGTTATTGGCCTTATGGTTGATTTTTTAAAAATCATCAAACTTTGACTGTTAAGTATTGAGTTCTATGGTGAGTGGCAAAAAGTTGCCACTCACCATAGAACTCAATACTTAAATGCCAAAGTTTGACAATTTGTTTAAAATCAACCACAAGGCCGATAACTTTCATATTTGAGATTTGAGTCATTTGAGTCATTTGGACTATAAGAATTGTCATATAAAATTGGTGTTACCAGGCTTGTCCTGCTGTCTTTATGTAGTCTGTCTTCTGGTGCATCCTGAAAAGGGTCCCAGGGGAAGACTCGTTTGTCTTTATGTAGTCTGTCTCCTGGTGCATCCTGAAAAGGGTCCCAGGGGAAGACTCGTTTGTCTTTATGTAGCCTGTCCCCTGGTGCACCCTGAAAAGGGTCCCAGGGGAAGGCTTGTCCTGCTGTCTTTATGTAGTCTGTCTCCTGGTGCACCCTGAAAAGGGTCCCAGGGGAAGACTCGTTTGTCTTTATGTAGTCTGTCTCCTGGTGCTTTGGTTCCTAGGGCACCAGGGGAAGGCTTTTGTGTCTTTGTGTAGTCTGTCTCCTGGTGTGCTCCGAGAGGGGTTTCAGGGGAAGACTTGTTCTTATATATGTAGTCTGTCTCCCGGTGCTCTGAGAGGGGCACTGGGGGAAGACTTGTCTGTCTTTGTGTAGTCTGTCCCCTGGTTCACCGAGAGGGGCTCCAGGGGAAGACTCGTCTGTTTTCATGTAGTCTGTCTCCTGGCAAACTGAAATGGGTGCCAGGAGAAGGCTTCTGTGTTCCTGTGTAGTCTGTCCCCTGGTGTACTCTGAAAAGAGTCCCAGGGGAAGGCTTGTCTGTCCTCTGTGTAGTCTGTCCCTTGGTACTGGGGTGCCAGGGGAAGGCTTGTTTGTCTACATCTTGTCTGTCTCCTGGTGTTCTCAAAGAGGTTCCAGAGGAAGGCATGTCAGTGGGGTTTGTCACATGTATGGGGCAAGTTAATGCACAAGTAAGAACTCGCACAAGTTGACACAAACACCCAAGTTATACTCATTGTAACTCCCCCCCACCACCACCATTTACTTTCCTTGTATATCCGTACACCCTATTTACTTTCTTTGTATATTCATACACCCCCCCCCCCCCCCCCCCCCCATATTTTATTCTCTCTTGTAACTGCTACCACACACCCCTTATTTCACTAATACCGCTCTGTATCTATTGTGTCTCATAAGCCTCATTAGGCTGGTTGTGTACATGCACAAGTGACACATAAATAAAATTTGATTGATTGATTGATTGATTGTGGCTGGGCAGAACTTTGTCCAACACTTAAGGTGGCAGGGAACCCTGTGTTTTCAAGGTCAACAAACCTGGAATCCAAGCTGATAGAATTCTTTGTCTTTGTAAACTTTAAGCGCACAGTCCGTTTTGGGAGTCTTCATCCGTTCACGGTCCGTAAAATTGGGGATTTTCCCCATTTCCTGTCGGCATTGACATCCAATAATCAGTTTATAATTAAGTTAGTTAAGATGTGGCCTGGCGGTACCCTTCATGTGGTGGTCGGAACTTTGAAGATAAGCTTAGATCGACTTAAAAAAAAAAAAAAAAAAAGAAGGAGTTTAGTAGAGTGCTGTAGTGTCAGTAGCTGTGAGTAGTACGTAGTGCCTGCTTGTGAAAGCAAGCTTGTGTCTAGAAGCAGCAGAAAGGCCACAGTGGCCAAGACTGTACTCATTGGGCAGGCCCAGGTCTTGCGATCGTATGCCTAGCCTAGTTGGTGACCGTGGCCAGGTGCTTCGAGTGCTGGGCTGGGCTTTAACTAGAATACGTAATTTATCGTTGGTGCTACACTCTGGTACCCAAGGGAGCTGAACGGTGGTTGTGTGTGGAACAGAGCCGTGAGTTGTTTAGCGACATAAGGGGGAGAGGTGGGGCTAGTAATGCTTGCTTGCACTCGTGAATGAGCCCCTCCCGTAGACAAGCTGTGAATTTTTTGAAACGTGCATTCATTTTGGTGCAGTCAAAGTTGTCCATTCCAAGAGTAGTGACAAACATGAGTCTAGCCTGACTTTGGGAGTAGCTCTGAACAAAAGCTGGCACAGACTGATTTGAGATGCATTTGGTGGTTAGGACGCTACCTACAATGAGCGTGTAGATGCGTCCATCGAGTGGCAATTTTGGTTCATGAATATATTAATGAGCTACTAAAACCCTTTTTTAAAATTAGGGAAAGCAAGATTGCCCTAAACCAAACCCTAACCCTGAAACTAGGAGTAACACTGGTCCTGACTGTAACCCAGGTTTATGTTTTCGTTAACCTCCGCCAAGTGACTTCCCCCGCCACCTTAAATTACACCACAAGTGGAAAGAAAAAAATTATAGTAATGAATGAACAAATGAATGAATGAATGAAAAGCCACAAAAGTGCATGTGTATGCCCAATGTTTTAGCCTGTCTTTCCAAGCCTGAGAGGACTTACTGAAGTTTGACACCACAGCTGGATACAGTTATCATTGAAGAATCTTCAGTTAAAGTACTAAGCCTGAGAGGTAATCCATGGAGACTATACAGGACCAAACATTTGCCATCACGAAACGGGACCTATGGTGACACAGGATTTTACAGTGCCCAAACTACCTATCTTAGCATGAAGGTACTTACATTTGCTAAAAATTAGAATATACAATGTTTTTTAAACCACTGGTAACCTGAGTTATGATCAAAAATTGTTGACACTTTAGTGACTACACAAACTTCATCCCGACTTGCAGCTCTGGAGCCTTGTATAATAACTAAGGTAGGTACACTGTTAACAAGCTAGATCTATTAGCTACACCTTTCAGGTAACAGACTACTGATACACCACAGCCACACTGAGCTACAATGTCTCTCAGTAGCATTTGTGTGGTGTTCTTATTTTCTATACAATTTAGATATAGATGCATACAACAGTAGCATGGCCATCTTCTGCCCATCAAGTTGACTGCCTTTGTATCATCTTACCTCTACATGGCTTCAATTATCACCTATTAGCACCCCTCTTCTACATTGCTTCATATGCAATACCAAGTAAGCTTCACTTCACCCTATAAAGACTTAAAAAACATTAAAAATGTAAAAAGATGTAGGGATGGCATGCCAAAAAGTATGCAAACAAGGTAGGGACAATGCATGAAAGCAAAGGTCAACATATTGGCAAAGCCCCATCCCTACATCTTTTTCACACTGCAGTTAGTGCATAGGGGTCTTCCTAAAACATACCACAAGTTCACAACCTTTATTACTGGCAGTTCATGGCTGTAGCCTCGTTCTCAGGCCACCTCCTTCTCCCACATGGCCTGGTAATGAGGCTAGTATGACCTTCTTGGTAGCATTATGTTATACGGAACCTCTTCAACAACTTAAGCAGTGAGTTGGAGTAGACTGCAGACTTATGACAGCTAGTGTCGTTAAAGTACATGGCATGGTTTTAACCTCGTCCCCAGGCCACATTCCTTCTCCCACATGTTGGCTCAGGAACGAGGCTAATATGATCTAGCAGCATTGCATCAGCTGTAGTGTGAAAAAGATGTAGGGATGGGGCTTTGCCAATATGTTGACCTTTGCTTTCATGCATTATCCCTACCTTGTTTGCATACTTTTTGGCATGCCATCCCTACATCTTTTTACATTTTTAATGTTTTTTAAGTCTTGTTTCTGTAGTTTTTTGATGTTAATCTCAGTTACAGTTAGACATAAGCCTAAGAAGAATTTTTCAAGTGTAACCGCAACACCAGAAATTTTGAAACGGCGTTGACAGTTTAGTAGTGGTTCCAGGCATGTAATAATTATGTGTAATATAGCCAGCTAGAACCTGATGAAGGGCCAACCACTCTCCCTACCAAACTTTGTGAAACAAATTTCATGATTCAGTTGTCATGACGACTGACAAGCTGCAGCATAGAAAACTATCATACTGACAACTGACCATCCTAGCTTTACAGTTCACTAAAGCTGTGAGTAGGCTATTTTTAGTGTAGCTACAAGTAGGTAGTGCCTTACCTACCTACGTGGTGTTCATAAGCCTTGCCCAATGCCGCGGGGGGGAAGACAGTGCCAGCCACGCGTACTGCCCGCGGGCCATTTCGCTTGTGTACTAGTCTCGCTTCCAGACCAATGACCGTGGTCTTTGGTCTGGGAACGAGACTTCGTGTGCGCATGCGTACAAAATTAGAAAATGGCGTCCTAAGCAACGGACAGCAGCCTCAGAGTGTTGTGAATGGCTTTTGTTGACCAGGGTGAATTTGAAGCTATGAAGACGCTGAGTGGTCGTAGAGCTCCGCGCTGGGATAAGCATCAGTTTCGTGCTAAAATGACGGTGAGTACTTAAACCGTTTGCGAGATATCGTTGTTGAACATAGTGGTCTTAATTAACAAGAAAGAAAGAATACGAAAAATGGCACTTTCATGACCGCACACTTTTGCGTTTAGCTGTCTTCCGCGTGGCTTTTGGCCACTTATATGAGTCTTGCTGATCACAAAGGCACTTAAAGAGGAGGCCTGGGCGCTTAAATAAGCTTTCAGCGTGTTTGTGGTGAAGTTATACGGCTTTTGCTTAAAAGTATTGCATATATTGCGCGTCAGCGCCATCCCTACATAGAGAGTCTACCGACTCTCTGATACACCCAATGACTATGCTTAATGGTAGAAGCTGGATTATGCACTGAACTCCAATCCCCTGTTCCCTGTCCACTTTTGTCCTCTAGCCAGGCTTCCACACTATGTGTAGTTAGTGGGTTTCTCTTAGTCAAAGTTTATGCCCTTGCTGCTTGCTCACCATGCACCTGGAAGTGTGTGCCTCTAGTGGATCTGCTCGACGGTCTGTTATGTTATGGGCAGGACGAAATGGCCTGCCACCTACACCCGATACTTTGCACTTGGGATGCAGTTACCACCTGCACTCCAATCACCGTTTTCTTTCCACTTGTGGTGCGGTTATGTTCGAGGAAAAAAAAAAAAAAAGAAGATTTTCTAGCTCATTGAATGTGATGGTTGGCTATTTGTGTGTGCAAAGCTTGCCTGAGTGGGCTTGAATGTTTGCGAGTGTGCTGGAAAGGCAGAGCGCCATCCTGGAAGACGGGTATCATCACACAGTTGTCTGGCAAAGGTACTAACTTTTCGGGCTTGTAGGCCCCGCCCGATTTTATGCTAGCGGGAATGTGTGTAACTTGGCTCCATTCTAGGGGCAATGACAGGGAGTAGGTTTGTGGGTATAACTCCCTGGCCTGGAGGTGAGCGGGAAAAAGCATACATAGTTTTGTAGGGGGTGAGTTGAGCTTTCTGAAACTGGGCTCAGTTTTGGTTGGTTTGAGTGGAGGTGTGTCAAATTTTTCTTGAAAGCCAGCACAGTGTTTTTGAGGTCAAATGTGTGTTTTTGCCTGTAGACTGGATTTGAAGTGGTCCCAGGACAAATCCATACGTAAAGTTTTGTGTGTGTGTTGATGATGTGGTCAGACTGGGGGTGGAGCCTTGGAGAGGGTGCAAATTTTTATTTTAGCTGAGGGACTAAAAATTGAGTTTTTTGGCATTATCAGGTAGAGAAAGCAGTTTGGTACAAACTTTTTGTGAATCATGTGTACACTTAGACATTACCCATCCACCCGTCCACATGACTCGGAGATTTATGATTCAAGGTTGTCCTACCTAAGCTAGTTGGGCCTTCCTTTACCATTGCATTAAAGAAAAAAATTTAAAAAAAAAGGTTATGAATATTAATTTGCAACCTAAAGAGTGTAGTGGCCAAAGCCGCTACGGCTGCTATGGTTCCTACGCCACTGCACTGATTGCAAAGCACGCCTTCTCCCCCCAGTATTTATCACTTGCAGAAGCAGAACAAACATTAGCACTTCATCCACTCTCCCCATGTTAGAACTCAAATGCTGGGGTGAGAAAACCTGGGTAGGAGACACTCACTCTGTATAAATTTAGATTTTATGTGCCAAGAATGCCCACTCTTCGCCCAGCAGTTGTATATGGAATTTGACATTTCACTGGGGGCGTCACTGAGGGGGGTCACTGAGGAAGGACATAGTGGATAATGTTACAGTACTAGGGAGACATTATTCACCAGTGAATAATGTTTAGGGAGACAGTTTTGTGAGACACTGTACACTATGACAATGGTATGTATATCAATACAGTAATGCTTGCCAATAATATCATATTACCAGTTCCCTATATAGCTTCTGTTGATTTGGGTACCATTCTCTAAGTGCTCTTTGTGTAGTGTACCACTTGAGCGTAAGGTCAACTAAAATTTAGGCCTACACAAAAAGGACAAATTAGTAGTCAAATCCACCATACTAGATTAATAGTTAAAGTGTGCAAATGTACGTATACGTAAGATGGCACAAGATGTAGGGATGGTGTGAATGTGTTGTGGTGTCGTTCCCATCTTGTTTGGCTGGTTTTTGAGGGTTACATCCCTACATGCGCTTGTTTTCATTAGGAAAACTTTTTTGTGACTTTCATAATCTAATAATTAGCACTGTCCATTCCATGCACATACGAGACTAGTGATCTTTTAAAACTATGCACAAACATTATCTGGAAATACTAGTCCATTCACTGTCTGCTGTGATATTGATCTTTCACATGACAAATGATAATGGGGCTTGTTTGCAGCATTGGGGTTGTCTGAATCTTGATGCTGTTTGAGGAAATGCCCCACAAGATAGCCTTGGTAGGCACCTCCTCCGATAGTTATCAATGCTCTGCCACTGAACAGACTGCTTGCTTCTACAAGTGACACAAACCCCGAGTTAACTGGTGCATCAAAAGCCACTGGATCAAACTCTGCCAAAGTTACATTGAGCTGGGAGAGAAGTTTGGAGGATTTGTTTTTGCATATGCTGACCTCTCTGAAAGAACCTTCATAGAGGCATGCATCACTACCATAAGGTCCAAAGTCTTTCATGAGCAGTGTTCTCTTAGAGGTTATATTGTACTTCTGTTGAACCATACCAAGAAGAACGTTCAACTTCTTCATACAACACTGGTAAACGGCTTCAGGATCCGGCTTTGGATCCTTAAACACATGCCCAAATCGAATATGAACTGAGACATATGATGATTTATGGGGACTGAGGGAATGGATGAACTGATTGGCAGTGTCCAACACCTTATCGCTGTAGACTAACTGTGCTCCATTGATCTTGCATTTCCCCATAGTGATAGGATCAGTAAATGTGTGTGTAAACTTTCCCTGCCAACTTATGAACAGAATGCTCACTTGTAGTTTATTACCACTGGTGTCATGACCAATGTGACTGAGAACATAATCTCTCAACTGAACCAGTGAAATTGGAGTACTTTTATTTACACAAAACGCCTGTACCACTGTAAAATTATCTTTGGGTTGAGATTTGGATGATAGCCAATCAGGATTGGAAGTTCTCTCCAAAACAAACTCTCGATCAAGCAGTTTCTCTACCTGTCGAGACATGCTTTTATTTCTTGCAGTATCGGTACAATCACAAACAGGTTCATCTCCAAAGTTTACACTGGAATCCATGGCTCTATGAATCTCCGTTGAAAGTACAGCCATGTGCTTAGTGAAGTAGACAATGACAACATATCTATGAGAACGACTCAAAAACTCACTGAATGGTTCAAATAAGATTGGCCTGCCTTTTTCTGTGTCATTGTCCCTCTTAAGACAACCACTCAGCTCAGTGTTAAGAGACGAAGTGTTCAAAAGAAGGCTGCATTTGAAGAAACTTGTAGTAGGGAGAAAGTAGCGTAGTCCAAACAGTCGTGAGTTGTAGATGTATGGTTCAACTCCAGTGAGGTTCCAATCAGCAACCAAATTAATAAACTCAAAGTAGTGACTCACTGCATTTGTAAGCTGCTCCGCATAGTGAAGCGAAAGCATGTAGCTCTTGGGGCCAGAAGACCTGGGTCTATTACTGGAGGGTTGAATACTTAGCCTATGATTGCTGTAGTATATTGTAGCCACAATCAGGTTCACTAGTACTAAGGTTAGCGTTATAATATAGACACATTGGAGTTGCCGATCTGCCATAATTTCTTCAACACTGAACCGCAACCGTGCAATGCTTGGTACGCCGCCGATATGTAGAAAATTAAATAATTTGCATATTTATCATGTATCAACTGCACACTTGTATCCATAGTAGTAGCTTCTTATTAACATCCATAGTATAGCTTCCTAATTGTAACCATGGTCATGTGTAGCCTCATTCCAACAACTAATCAGAGGTACTAACTGTACCTCACCCTGTATCCTCCCACACACGTTTCTGCTGGCGTGTCTGGAAAAAAATCCCTGCCTGACCCTATAGCTACCCTACCCTTTGTTTCTTAACAGGTCAAGGTAATGTATGTTCCCAGGCCTTTTCCCCTGGTGGAGCATACTGCAACCAATCAATAACTGGAGGCAAGGAAGGCCTGGAAACGAGGGTAGGTCATTTGTATACACATGACTATATGGTTACTCTTAATTAACATTCTATTGTACTGAAATTGCAGCTGTTGTGGAGGTCCACCTGCATATTTATCATAGGTTTCATGTTCTGGAGTGTTCCTTCTGGAGCACTGTGTGTCAGTCAGGTAACTGTACTGCAAGGGACAGCATGGGTGGGAGCTTGCAAACAAGGCTAAAAAAACAGTATACACTTGCATTCCCTGACTTGGGGTGGGGGGGGGGGGGGGGGGGGGGGGGTGATGTTCACAAGGATACAAGTATAGCTACTAGCAGAGCTTTTGAGTATGATTGAGAAACGGTGTGTTATACAGTGAGTCAGTAGCCTATCTAGTCAGCAGTGAGTCCACTGGGGGCGACTGACCCCTCCTGGCCCTTCATTCCTTAGCTGTGTTGGGATGACCAGAGATGGGGACTCGTGCACACGATGTATCTGCACACGTGTAATGATACTATGGAGGAGAGAGCTAGGACTCATATGTCAACTGTAGTAGCTTACACTTATTGTGCCTCAGGTGAAAATGAGTTTGAAGAGGAGATAATCACATCATACTCAACCCCCCAGAACTGCCCGGATGTCAGCCTGATTTTGGGGCTAAAATGTGTCATGCGCAGTAGGTGGCTTATCTACTTCTTCAGAGAGATGTGGTTCGGTGACTGATTCAGGCACACCCCCACACAGTCACAACACATCCATGTAGCCATACACACAGACACACACAGACTCATGTGAACCTCATTCCGTCATTTTCAGTTCACTCATAAGTGCATGTGTGAGGCAACAGCTGCATGTGTGCAGCTTTTTGCAGCCCAGGAGGAGGCTGCCCAGATCGATATCCCTTCCAACAATTATACAAGTCAAAATACTTCACTGTCGTCATTACCACTGTCAGGCCTCGTTACCTTGATTTACTCCCCATTGCTAGTGTTGTTTGCCTGCCTCAGTGTTGCCTACCTCAGTGTGTTTCATAGTTTTACTACTGCTTGGGTATAGCATAGATATTATCTATGGGATATAGACTTATTCCTGTCGTATGGGCGTCTTCTGGCGTCAAGAATCACTTGATTGTACATGTCGCCGTGGTGAGGGCACCTAGTCCTAGCCAGACTCTTACCCGACTCTCTCCTGCCTTTCGTATTCTCGCGTAGCCAGAGTTTCCGGCGAGAGTCTAGCTACGCGAGACCACGCTTTCCGTATAAAAGAGTCTGCACTCCGCGCGGTAGTCTCGCCGCGAGGCTACACGCTCCGTCGCCCCACCCACACAGTAAAGTGTGTGAAGGGTGTGGCTTGCAAAAGGGTCTCAGTCGATCGAGCACTGTGAAGCTTTGTCTGGGGAGTTTCGTACTGGTTGTTTTCTTTCTTACAGCGGAACCATGCACGGGTAAGCCACTAGCTCCGCTCAATTCTGTGCTTATAAGTTTAATGTAGTTTGGCACGGCCAGGGTAAGTAAACAAATCGACTCCGAGGGCATAGCCCGAGGACAACACTGAGCTATAGATGGCCACCTGTGGTATCTCACTGTTTTCTTGTTACCGTATTCTAGACACATCTCTGTACGTGTGCAAGTGTTTTTATACAATATTAAACTAACTTCACATGGAACAAGCCGTTAACGACAGAACGTTAGCATCCGTATGCTATACGGTATTTTTACCAGCCCTAACCCAACCCTAACCCCACCCTAACCATATAAGTCCCTGTATAGCTTACGGATGCTAATGTTCTGCCGTTAATGGAAATCGACATGGAGAGGAAAAATTAATTATGAGCTCTAAGTAATAGTTATAGCACAGGTGCCAGGGATTTATGGCAGTAAACAGACCGAGTCCGAGGGCGTAGCCCAAGGACGAGGTTTGTTTACTACAGCCATAAATCCCTGGCCACCTGTGCTATAATTATTATATATCCCACCTGATTGGTCCTTTGTTGTTATTATTGTAAACACATCTGTACATGTGCAAGTGTTTACAGTAACTTCGATATTATTTACTGTCACAGAAAAATGATGTAAAATCTGTACTATAGTCTGACAATGTAGTAGACTGTAAACTAAAAATACATGGAGAGGGAATTATGAGCCATAATTTCCCTTGTAGCCTTGAGGGGACAAATTATGACAGTTAAAGTCCACTCTGGCCTATGCATGAAGTATAGTAGGTGGGATATATTTTCTCTTGTAGCCCTTTTGTATGCTAGAAGATATATATTATGTATGATGTGCATGATTGATTATGGAAGTGAGTTGTCCACCACCCCTTTACCTTGACCCCTCATAGCCTAAAATACTACCAGGAGTAAATATAATTGGTCGCAATAATCTGGTGCTTTATGTCCATTGTATTTCACCACAACTCTGTGATCCTTTGATAGTCTGGACTCCAGACCCTTCTGGCCAGGCAAGGAAGGGTCTGAAGTCCAGACTGATCCCATCCCACTGGATTAGGAAAACAGCTAATCAATCTCAGTCCTTGGTTATAAATTGGATAAATCTTCTACAGAGCATGCAAGCACTCTGAGCCCAGTTGACATGGTGTCGGAAGTGAATGATGTCCCTCCATAGACAATGCCCTCCCCCCCACCCACCAAGACATTGTTCACTGCTGAATACTGTCCCCCTGGACATTATTCATTATTCACCAAGGAATAATGTCCCCGTACAGTGAATAATGTCTCCCCCCAGACATTGTTCACCAGTGAATACTGTCCCCTGGTGAATAATATGCCCCCCCCTAGTGCATGTCCTACCAGGGTAGTTGGAATCTTTGGTTATATATATTCTAGCCTCCCAACCGTCCAGTAAAATACTGTTCAATTTATGTGGAAAACAGTAAGATTATACTGACTTCGTCGTCATTCCCAGGAGACTGCCCAGCTTTCGTCGCTTGTATACATATAGTAGGCTCTTTGAAAATGTGCATTAGCCTCGTATCAAGCCATCTCACCGCCAAGATTTCGATAGTATACTTTATACATATGTGGCTTGAAATAGGGATCACATAACTTTAGTCTACAACCGGTTTTAGTGGTTTTGGAGGTTTTATGCTGGTTGTATATGCATATACAACCAGCATAAAGCATGGGTTGTGTGCTGATACATATGTGGCTTGAAATAGGGATCACATAACTTTAGTCTACATGTACTGCATATGAGACTGATGCAATGAAGAGGCTACTTGAGCTTGGCCTCGTTCCCAGGGAACGGGGCTAGCTTGAGCTATTAGTAACTTATAGCAGGTTATGAATATTAATTTCCAGCCTAAAAAGTGTAGTGGCCAAAGCCGCTACGGCCGCTATGGTTCCTACGCCACTGCACTGATTGCAGGATATGCTAAGCACGCCTTCTCACCCCAGTATTTATCACTTGCAGAAGCAGAGCAAACACTAACACTTCATCCACTCTCCCCATGTTAGAACTCAAATGCTGGGGTGAGAAAACCTGGGTAGGAGACACTCACTCTGTATAAATTTAGGGAAGATTTTATGTGCCAAGAATGCCCATTCTTAGGCACTTTAAGTGCCCAGCAGTTATATGCATTGTTCTGGGGGCGTCACTGAGGGGGGTCACTGAGGGGGGTCACTGAGGGGGGTCATTGAGGAAGGACATAGTGGATAATGTTACAGTACTAGGGAGACATTATCGCTGGAGGGAGACATTATTCACCAGTGAATCATGTCTAGGGAGACAGTTTGGTGAAACACTGTACACTATGACAATGGTATTGTATATGTATATCAATACAGTAATGCGTAAAAATGTTGCCAATAATATCATATTACCAGTTCCCTAGCTTCTGTTGATTTGGGTACCATTCTCTAAGTGCTTTTTGTGTAGTGTACCACTTGAGCGTAAGGTCAACTAAAATTTAGGCCTACACAAAAAGGACAAATTAGTAGTCAAATCCACCATACCAGACTAATAGTTAAAGTGTGCAAATGTATATGTAAGTAGTAAAAATTGGACAGTGGTAAAACCCTGGGAACGATGCTACAATACTACAGAGTTGGTACGTACATTGGGCACACCTTTGCATTTTGTTATGCCAAACACACATGCAGCTAACACTCACATTATTCTGAACACCCTTGGTATGTTTGGAGAATATAGTTTATCACTGTGCTAACTAGGCATATTACAAACACAATGACCTGAAACTGTGAAAGACAAAGTACCATTGATTCATTCTAGTTGGCTAGTATACACAAGTGTACTCAACTCAGGTGGCAACCTAGCCTCAATCCCAGGCCCAACCTGACTTTCCATCACTTGCAGTACCTTGCTGCAATAGTGAAAGAAAGCTGAGAGGGGCTAGAGAACAAGGCCAGTGGTAACATCTTTACAGTGCATTATGTGACAGGTTCAGTGTACAAGCTGAAAAAAGGACCATTTGGGGTTAGTTTACTCGCAAATACTATCGACTTCCACTGGTAAATTATATGATAGCAAGTATCATTCCACGATGCTCTCATGGCCACTTCCATTTGCTCGCATATGACAAAAGTGTAGACTCCCACATTTAGTTGGAATGAGAATGTATGTTTATGTGTCTAAAAGCCACCTAGCTTGAAGTGTTACTACTTCATTCTATAGGCGAAGAAAAAGAAAATTTAGAAACATAACCTATGGAGTAAAGGTCAACCACTTATCACAATCTGTTTCCGAATCCAAGCTTGAGTCAGCATTTGGCAAGTATGAAACACTTGCAAGCATACGCCTTTGTTCTGGAGACACTGAAAATTATGCATTCATCAACTATTCTTCTCCAACTGATGCTCAGGCAGCTGCAGATGACATGAATGGAAAATGTTTTGCCGGTGTACAAATTAGTGTCAAAGTGCAGGACCAATGGGCTAGTAGTCACTCCTCTTCCTCATCAGGGGAGTACACAGTCAAAGTCACCAACCTCTCAAAACACACAACTGAGGATACACTCAAAGGTATCTTTTGTTTCTCACCTGGAGTTGTTGTTTTGAGTGTGAAAGTAAACCAAACTGATGGAGTCTTCAACTATGCCTATGTCAACTATGACAATCCTAGTGATGCTGAGCAGGCAGAAAAGCAGCTAGATGGATTAAGAATAGATGGAAAAATAGTCAAAGTAAAGCTTCATTCCTCTGGCAAGGCAACAGTAAGCTCGCCATTGCCATATGGCCGATGTACTCCACCCTATGGCCGATTTACTCCACCCTATGGCCGATATAATCCATCCTATGGCCGATATAGTCCATCCTATGACCAATGTAGTCCATCCTATGACCGATGTAGTCCACCCTATGGCCGATGTAGTCCACCCTATGGCCGATGTAGTCCACCCTATGGAAGACAAACCCCACCCCTTGATTCCTCATTACCACATGGACGACAAACCCCACCCCTTGATTCCTCATTACCACATGGACGACATACCCCACCTTTTAGCCTTCCAGTGCCACATGAACTATATGCCCCACCTTTCGGCTCCTCATTACCACATGGACGATGTACCCCACCTTTTAACCTTCCACTACCACATGAACTATATGCCCCACCTTTCGGCTCCTCATTACCACATGGACGATGTACCCCACCCTTCTCCCCCGCTAGGCCTGAGAAAATATCTCCATGGGAATGTCACCAAGATTTAAGTGGATATCCATGGGGCTATTCCAGTCTCACCTCACCATTCTTCTCACCTGCAAAACCTTCAACATCACCTTTTCAACTCCAATCGCAAAAAGAACTATGCACACCCCAAAGGCCAGCTCCTTCCCAAGCCACCAGTCTGCAGTCAAAATCAGTGAAAGTCTCCATTCATGGAGATCTTACTGGTGAAGATATTGAGGAGATCTTTAGCCAGTTTGGTAAAATCAGTGAAAAGCCCATTGTTCGCTCTGGTACACCAAAGTATGCCTACGTTAATTTTCAGAGTTCCAAAGAGGCGCATGCTGCATGCAAGTTGAATGACACCATAATAAAGGGGACAAGGGTTCACGTAAAAGTCACAGAGAAGAAAGTTGGTGGTGGGAGTTCAACACACGAGTGCAAACGTTTTGCCTGTGACTCTCTTGTAGCCAAGCTGCTTGCTTCTGAGAAGTATCAGGACCAGCTTGAGAAGATTTACCAGACTCAACAAGTGACAGTGAAGCGAATGAAGTCAGGCAATGGATTCAATCTCTGGGGAGATCCAACAAATGTAGCTGCAGCAGAAAATTGTATTAGGCTACTTGCCGACAAAGTTATGGCGGAAATCGATCAGCAGTCTTTCTCTCTACCATGTCTAGTAGTGCCTCTCCTCCAAAACCAAGAAATGTTGAAACAAGCAGCATTAATCGAAGAGAAGTATGGTGTGGAATTTTGTCTCATGGACCAGTCCACACAGTGTCCACTTGGTATTGCTGAGTTTGGAAGCAAAGTTTCTGATGTGTTTAGCAGTACCACTGAAATTCCAGGTGTCAGTTTCTTCTCCAACTATATGACGTCTACCACCCCCTCAGCAGCCATGAACACAGAGTATCTCTGGCTGTGGGAAGATGACGAAGGTGGGTATACTCCATACTCACCTGAGATCTGCACTACACTCAGCAAAGCATTTGCAGTGTCACCAAAATGCAAGTTTCAGTGCAAACTGGCTACCAAACAAGGTATAACCAAATACATGATTAACTTTGTCAATATGACTCAAACAAATACCAAGTCTGGCAATCAGCGCAGCATCAAACGTCAAACTTGTACACCCACGTGGCACTACCAAGATGACCACAAGCATGAAGTTCCCTACAATTCCCAAGACTCCGCAGAAATTGAGAAAATGCACAAATCTCACAATACCAGCATGCTCACCATCAATGGAAGAGTGTACACATTCGACTTTAACAACATGGAACAAACAAATGTTAACACAAAGCACACGTCTCCCATCCAAAGACAGCTTGCACCAAACGAAGATGCCACACTGACAACAGAACCTGATCGTGAGCTCAGCTTTCAAGTTCGTGGCCTCAAACCAAACCTTAATGTGGCTGTGAAAGAGTTTGAAAGTGAACTGATGGTTGATGTAGTGCCTGTGTCACACCAACTACCACCAGAGAGTGATGAAACACTTCAGTTATCACTCCTGCAAACCACTAGCCAATATCTTGTGGCTGCAAACATGACTGGAGACACATTCGAGGTAAAGGGAATGCAAGGGTATGTTGACAAAGTTTCCCTTCAAGTTAGACAGGAAATGCTAGCCTATAAAGAAAAAGTTCTCGCCAAAAGATCTACTCCAAGGGCCTTAGGCAGAACTGTTGAGGTCCCTAGCCACTGGGATGCCCAAACAGAGAAAGTGGTATTAAAACCTGTGAGTTCAGGAAGCAAAGAATGGAATGACATTAACTCCCGAGTTCACGAGACACTGCCATCAGCTCAGGTTATCCATGTAGATCGAATCCAAAACCAGTGGTTATGGGAAAAGTACCACTTCTCCAAGCAGCGAATGTCAGAAAAGTACGAGGGAATCACAAATGAGAAAGATTTATTCCATGGCACCAGTACCACACCGCCGGGGAAAATCTTCAAGTCAGAGCAGGGATTTGATTTTCGTTTCTGCTTTCGTGGGATGTGGGGCACAGGCACGTATTTTGCTATGAATGCAAGCTACTCTAACAATTATGCCTATACCACTGGAACTAGGAAGCAGATGATTCTTGCTAAAGTCCTCACTGGTGAGACATGTCAGTGTAACCCAGACAGCTCTCTCAAGAAGCCTCCTGTTAAATCTCGATCTAAACTAGGTGGTAGCAGAAACACTTTTGAAGATGAACTATATGACAGCGTGAAGGGACACACTAATGGATCAGACATATTTGTCATCTATGATCACGAAAAAGCATACCCTGCCTACCTCATCACATATATAACAAATGCAGGACTTTTTTAGTGCATACACTTTGAAGTTAAGTCAATGCTGTGGCATTCTTATTGCCTTACTCTTGTAAGTCATGTGCTGTGTAGATATATAAGCTCACAAAAGCAATGAATGTTCCGCAAGCTTTTCTAAAGGTACAATCATGACACATGTATAGATTCTCTAAACTTAATTTGGGGAGCTCTCAAGTGTATACCGGTCTAGGCCACTTACTATAACTCACAAGCTTGGCTGCAGCTAGGTAAGTATTTGTAGATCCACAGCAATACCGCCCCCCAAAATAGAGGTTCACTTGATATCTCTCATACTTTGCCCAGGCCTCCATACAGCTTTTCAACACTCAAAAAAAAAAACTGGATGGGGACCTAGTAACAAGAATCATGCGGTGCAAAATTACAGTTAACCTAATCAACAACCCTGTTAAATAACCTTTCTTCATACCCAGGACACTTGAAGACAGCTACTAGTCAGTTTCATACCCAGATCAGATCCCACCTCTCAAGGGTGAGAGGGTGCACTGTAAAAACACTTGGGTTACTTCAACCACATAATTATTTAGGTCATCTCAGTGTGACTACTATCCAAGAAGCACTACAAAATTAGGTTTTCTTGAAATTTGATCCACTGTGGAGCTTCTTCCTTAGTTAAACCAGTCTCTTCTTTCAGACGACCTATTTGGCTACATTAATTCCTGTAACCATGCAACCAAGGAACTCTTCCAGGGGCAGATGTGTGAGACCAAAGAATATATGAGATGTAATGTCCCATATACCCACCAAACCTCACCAGAAATGCTGACTCACAGACCTTCTGAACTAATTTAACTAGGGGGAGAGCTTCTCAACTACACATTTGAACTTTATGATGTGTCACGTACACAACAGGCATGCAACTGAGATGACCAAATTATGATTGAATGTTTTACTGTGTGGGGTCTGGGCATAAGACTAGGTAGCTACGTCAACAAATATCAGATGTTCAGAAGCAGGATCTTTTAGCTCCTCAACAGTGCATCTTGCTGAGAACACTTGCAACTGATCACATGACTGTGTATTCCCAGCCTTCCGTGTCTCCAGCTTTAAAATTCTAATATTTTTTGCACAATAACAACAAATGGTAAACAAGCCCTTATCTCAGTTTGTAGGCTTTTGTCCATGTTTAGGCTGATCTGACCTAGTCCTAGTCTTGTTCTCAAAGCCTTCCCCACCACCAGTATATGGCTTACTGGAAGCGAGAGGTGGAGGAACAAGGTTAGCTAGGGCCAGCTTTTATTTGCTCTCTAATTTCTAAAAATACTAAAATACCTTCAGTTTGTCTGTGATATTCATTTGTTTGCATTCTTGTGGAAATAGAGCAAACCACCATACTGCTGATAATCCCCACATGTGTAGCACACCCCCAACATACATGCATGTTTAGTTGCCAGTGATGTGGTTGTTGATTAGCAGTGCTGGTTGATGCTGAAGGGATACATTTTGCGTACCATTGAAGTGTTTATCGTCACAAATATCTTCAGAGAGTACTTGTCCATTTACCATCTGCTGTGACATTTGACACTGTAAGTGATAGTGGATATTCTTTGAGTAGTCATTACGATGCCACTTCATAAAACGCTGCACTAGATAGCTTTGGTAGGCACCTCCTCCGATAGTTATCAATGCTCTGCCACTGAACAGACTGCTTGCTTCTACAAGTGATACAAACCCCGAGTTAACTGGTGCATCAAAAGCCACTGGATCAAACTCCGCCAAAGTTACATTGAGCTGAGAGAGAAGTTTGGAGGACTTTTCTTTGCACAAGCTGAGTGCTCTGTATGCACCATCATACTTACAGGTATCAGTACCATAAGGTCCGTAATCTTTCACGAGCAATGTTCTCTTAGAGGTTATGTTGTAGTTGTGTTGAACCATACCCAGAAGAATGTTCAGCTTCTTCATACAACACTGGTAAATAGCTTCGGGCAAATGATGCATGAACACATGCCCAAATCGAATGTGAACTGAGACATATGATGATTCATGGAGACCGAGGGAATGGATGAACTGATTGGCAGTGTCCAACACCTTATCGCTGTAGACTAACTGTGCTCCATTGATCCTGCATTCAAATTGAGAAAATGCACAAATCTCATAATTTCTTCAACACTGAACCGCAACCGTGCAATGCTTGGTACGCCGCCGATACTTGTGCACCCACGTGGCACTATCAAGATGACCACAAGCATGAAGTTCCCTACAATTCCCAAGACTCCGCAGAAATTGAGAAAATGCACAAATCTCATAATACCAGCATGTTCACCATCAATGGAAGAGTGTACACATTTGACTTTAACAACATGGAACAAACAAATGTTAACACAAAGCACACGTCTCCCATCCAAAGACAGCTTGCACCAAACGAAGATGCCACACTGACAACAGAACCTGATCGTGAGCTCAGCTTTCAAGTTCGTGGCCTCAAACCAAACCTTCATGTGGCTGTGAAAGAGTTTGAAAGTGAACTGATGGTTGATGTAGTGCCTGTGTCACACCAACTACCACCTGAGAGTGATGAAACACTTCAGTTATCACTCCTGCAAACCACTAGCCAATATCTTGTGGCTGCAAACATGACTGGAGACACATTTGAGGTAAAGGGAATGCAAGGGTATGTTGACAAAGTTTCCCTTCAAGTTAGACAGGAAATGCTAGCCTATAAAGAAAAAGTTCTCGCCAAAAGATCTACTCCAAGGGCCTTAGGCAGAACTGTTGAGGTCCCTAGCCACTGGGATGCCCAAACAGAGAAAGTGGTATTAAAACCTGTGAGTTCAGGAAGCAAAGAATGGAATGACATTAACTCCCGAGTTCATGAGACACTGCCATCAGCTCAGGTTGTCCGTGTAGAACGAATCCAAAACCAGTGGCTATGGGAAAAGTACCACTTCTCCAAGCAGCGAATGTCAGAAAAGTACGAGGGAATCATAAATGAGAAAGATTTATTCCATGGCACCAGTAGCACACCGCCGGAGAAGATCTTCAAAGCAGAGCAGGGATTTGATTTTTGTTTCTGCTTTCGTGGGATGTGGGGCACAGGCACGTATTTTGCTGTGAAGGCAAGCTACTCTAACAATTATGCCTATACCACTGGAACTAGGAAGCAGATGATTCTTGCTAAAGTCCTCACTGGTGAGACATGTCAGTGTAACCCAGACAGCTCTCTCAAGAAACCTCCTGTCAAATCTCGATCTAAATTAGGTGGTAGCAGAAACACTTTTGAAGATGAACTATATGATAGCGTGAAGGGACACACTAATGGATCAGACATATTTGTCATTTATGATCACGAAAAAGCGTACCCTGCCTACCTCATCACATATATAACAAACACAGGACTTTTTTAGTGCATATACTTTGAAGTTAGTGACATTCCTATTGCTTTACTCTTGTAAGTCATGTGCTGTGTACATATATAAGCTCACAAAAGCAATGAATGTTCCGTAAGCTTTTCTAAAGGTACATGACACATGTATAGATTCTCTAAACTTAATTTGGGGAGCTCTCAAGTGTATACCGGTAGTCAATGAGTCGAGAGCTTGGCTGCATGTAAGTTGTGATGATTGTGCCGTTATTGCATTATCTCATCTTTATATGAATTATTTATGCACACATGCGTAGCAGTTGTATGGTCTATGCTCTGCATGCTCTCTGTCTGTACCACTCTCATATCTCTCGAATAATCCTCTTGAATCGACCTATACTCGGTTACAAAACATTACATAGGTATTTGTAGATCCACAGCAATACTGCCCGCCCCCCCCCCCCCAAAAAAAAAATAGAGGTGCACTTGATAGCTACCTCTCATACTTTGCCCAGGCCCCCATCCAGCTTTTCATCCGTCGATGAAAAAACTGGGCGGGGACCTGGTAACAAGAATCATGCAGTGCAAGACCTATTCAGCAACTCTGTTAAGCAACCCCTCTTCACAACCAAGGAAAAGGTTAGTTTCATGCCCGACCCCACCATGTGACTGATTTGAGTTTTGTCCATGTTACATAGTCTTGTTCCCAATGCCTCCCCACCTGTATATAGTATATATGGCTTCCTGGAAGCAAGAGGTGGAGGAACAAGGCTAGCTAGGGCCAGCTTTTATTTGCCCTCTAATTACTAAAGATACTAAAATACCTTCAGTTTGTCTGTGATATTCATTTGTTTGCATTTTTGTGGAAATAGAGCAAACCACCATAATCCCCACATGTGTAGCACACCCCCAACATACATGCATGTTTAGTTGCCAGTGATGTGGTTGTTGATAAGCATTCACAGTGTCACCAAAATCCCAGTTTCAGTGCAAAGTACCTACCAAACTGGGTATAACAAAATACACAATCGATTTTGTCAATATGACTCAAACAAATGCCAAGTCTGGCAATCAACGCAGCATCAAACGTCAAACTTGTACACCCACGTGGCACTACCAAGATGACCACAAGCAGTTTACTCCCTACAATTCCCAAGACTCCGCAGAAATTGAGAATACCAGCATGTTCACCATCAATGGAAGAGTGTACACATTTGACTTTAACAACATGGAACAAACAAATGTTACCACAAAGCACACGTCTCCCATCCAAAGACAGCTTGCACCAAACGAAGATGCCACACTGACAACAGAACCTGATCTAGCCTCGTTCCTCCACGCCTGGGAATGAGGCTAAACCTGATCGTGAGCTCAGCTTTCAAGTTCGTGGCCTCAAACCAAACCTTCAGCTGGCTGTGAAAGAGTTTGAAAGTAAACTAATGGTTGATGTGGTGCCTGTGTCACACCAACTACCACCCGAGAGTGATGAAACACTTCAGTTATCACTCCTGCAAACCACTAGCCAATATCTTGTGGCCGCAAACATGACTGGAGACACATTTGAGGTAAAGGGAGCACAAGGGTATGTTGACAAAGTTTCCCTTCAAGTTAGACAGGAAATGCTAGCCTATAAAGAAAAAGTTCTCGCCAAAAGATCTACTCCAAGGGCCTTAGGCAGAACTGTTGAGGTCCCTAGTCACTGGGATGCCCAAACAGAGAAAGTGGTATTAAAACCTGTGAGTTCAGGAAGCAAAGAATGGAATGACATTAACTCCCGAGTTCACAAGACACTGCCATCAGCTCAGGTTGTCCGTGTAGAACGAATCCAAAACCAGTGGTTATGGGAAAAGTACCACTTCTCCAAGCAGTGAATGTCAGAAAAGTACGAGGGAATCATAAATAGAAAGACTTATTCCATGGAACCAGTAGCACACCGCCGGAGAAGATCTTCAAATCAGAGCAGGGATTTTTCTGCTCTCGTGGGATGTGGGGCACAGGCACGTATTTTGCTGTGAAGGCAAGCTACTCTAACAATTATGCCTATACCACTGGAACTAGGAAGCAGATGATTCTTGCTAAAGTCCTCATTTTGAAGATGAACTATATGACAGCGTGAAGGGACACGCTAATGGATCAGACATATTTGTCATCTATGATCACGAAAAAGCATACCCTGCCTACCTCATCACATATATAACAAACACAGGACTTTTTTAGTGCATATACTTTGAAGTTAAGTCAATGTTGTGGCATTCTTATTGCTTTACTCTTGTAAGTCATGTGCTGTGTAGATATATAAGCTCACAAAAGCAATGAATGTTCCGCAAGCTTTTCTATAAAGGTACATGACACATGTATAGATTCTCTAAACTTTATTTGGGGAGCTCTCAAGTGTATACCGGTAGTCAATGAGTCTAGGCCACTTACTATAACTCACAAGCTTGGCTGCAGCTAGGTAAGTATTTGTAGATCCACAGCAATACTGCCCCCAAAAAGAGAGGTTCACTTGATACCTCTCATACTTTGCCCAGGCCTAACAAGAATCATGTGGTGCAAAATTACAGGTAACCTAATCAACAACCCTGTTAAATAACCTTTTTCTTCACACCCAAGACAGCTACTAGTCAGTTTCATGCCCAGATCAGATCCCACCTCTCATGAGGCAAAGGGTGAGAGGGTGCACTGTAAAAACACTTGGTTACTTCAACCACATAATTATTTAGGTCATCTCAGTGTGACTACTATCCAAGAAGCACAACAAAATTAGGTTTTCGATCCACTATGAAGCTTCCTTTTTAGTTAAACTGGTCTCTTCTTTCAGACGACCTATTTGGCTACATTCCTGTAACCATGCAACCAAGGAACTCCTCCAGGGGCAGATGTGTAAGACCAAAGAATATAAGACGTAACGTCACATATACCCACCAAACCTCTGACTCACAGACCTTCTGAACTAATTTAACTAAGGGGAGAAGCTTCTCAACTACACATTTGACCTTTATGATGTGTCACATACACAACAGGCATGCAACTGAGATGACCAAATTATGGTTGAAGTAACCCAAATGTTTTTACTGTGATGTGGGGTCTGGGCATAAGACTAGGTAGATACATCAACAAATATCAGATGTTCAGAAGCAGGGTCTTTTAGCTCCTCAACAGTGCATAGTGCTGAGAACACCTGCAACTGATCACATGACTGTGTACTACCCTTATTACCAGCCTTCTGTGCCTCCAGCTTTTATTTTTTGCACAGAAACAACAAATGGTAACAAGCCCTTATCTCAGTTTGTATAGGCTTATAAGGTATTTGAGTTTTGTCTATGTTGATCTGACCTAGTCCTAGTCTTGTTCCCAAAGCCTCCCCACCTGTATATAGTATATATGGCTTCCTGGAAGCAAGAGGTGGAGGAACAAGGCTAGCTAGGGCCAGCTTTTATTTGCCCTCTAATTACTAAAGATACTAAAATACCTTCAGTTTGTCTGTGATATTCATTTGTTGTGGAAATAGAGCAAACCACCATAGTCCCCACATGTGTAGCACACCCCCAACATACATGCATGTTTAGTTGCCAGTGATGTGGTTGTTGATTAGCAGTGCTGGTTGATGCTGAAGGGATACATTTTGCGTACCATTGAAGTGTTTATCCTCACAAATATCTTCAGAGAGTACTAGTCCATTTACCATCTGCTGTGACATTTGACATTGTAAGTGATAGTGGATATTCTTTGGGTAGTCATTACGATGCCACTTCATAAAACGCTGCACAAGATAGTTTTGGTAGGCACCTCCTCCGATAGTTACCAATGCTCTGCCACTGAACAGACTGCTTGCTTCTATAAGTGACACAAACCCCGAGTTAACCGGTGCATCAAAAGCCACCGGATCGAACTCTACCAAAGTTACGTTGAGCTGGGAAAGAAGTTTGGAGGATTTTTCTTTGCATAAGCTGAGTGCTCTGTATGCACCCTCATATCGGCAGGTATCACTACCATAAGGTCCGTAATCTTTCATGAGCAATGTTCTCTTAGAGGTTATGTTGTAGTTGTGTTGAACCATACCCAGAAGAATGTTCAACTTTTTCATACAACACTGGTAAATAGCTTCGGGCAAATGATGCATGAACACATGCTCAAATCGAATCTGAACTGAGACATATGATGATTCATGGAGACCGAGGGAATGGATGAACTGATTGGCAGTGTCCAACACCTTATCGCTGTAGACTAACTGTGCTCCATCAATCCTGCATTTCCTCATAGTGATAGGATCAGTAAATGTATGTGTGTATACTCCCTGCCAACTTACGAACAGAATGCTCACTTGAAGTTTATTACCACTGGTGTCATGACCAATGTGACTGAGAACATAGTCTCTCAATTGAACCAGTGAAATTGGAGTACTTTTATTTACACAAAACGCCTGTACCACTGTAAAATGATCTTTGAAGGATAACCAATCAGGATTGGAAGTTCTCTCCAAAACAAACTCTCGATCAAGCAGTTTCTCCACCTGTTGAGACATGCCTTTATTTCTTGCAGTATCGGTACAATCACAAATAGGTTCATCTCCAAAGTTTACACTGGAATCCATGGCTCTATGAATCTCCCTTGAAAGTACAGCCATGTGCTTAGTGAAGTAGACAATGACAACATATCTATGAGAATGACTCAAAAACTCACTGAATGGTTCAAATAAGATTGGCCTGCCTTTTTCTGTGTCATTGGCCCTCTTAAGACAACCACTCAGGTCAGTGTTAAGAGATGAAGTGTTGAAAAGAAGGCTGCACCTGAAGAAACTTGTAGTAGGGAGAAAGTAGCGTAGTCCAAACAGTCGTGAGTTGTGGATGTATGGTTCAACTCCAGTGAAGTTCCAATCAGCAACCAAGTTAATAAACTCAATGTAGTGACCCACTGCATTTGTAAGCTGCTCCGCATAGTGAAGCGAAAGCATGTAGCTCTTGCTGTCTGATGAAAGTCTATTACTGGAAGGTCGAATATTTAGCCTATGACTACTGTAGTATACTGTAGCTACAATCAGGTTCACTAGTACTATAGTTAGTGTAATAATGCAGACGTATTGGAGTTGCCGACCTGCCATGATCTCTTCAACGTTGAACCGCAACCATACACAGTAGAAGCGTGAAATACCCGGTATGCCGGATATACCGGGGAAATACAAACCTGAAAAATTATGCATCACGCATCAACCTGTATATTATCTATTTTAGCTTCCCGGTGAAAAGAGCTGCAGCTCTAGTCTTGCAGGCCAGGCTCTCACGGAACTCTTCCCCGTGAGACGGTGAGACTCTGGCCTGCGAGACTACCGCGTTCTGCATTCAAGATGAACCGTGCCCGCGTGCGACCATGGCGGTAAATTTTTGGCTATCTGACCCCCTATTAATTTGTGTGTCATTTAATTACACTGCTTGAGACGATCCGGCCCCGGGCCCGACCGCAAATTTCTTTCCGGCTGGTCACGAGACTACTGCACGATGTGCTAACGAACTGCGCATGCGTGAGTGGGTGGAGTTGCACCCATGAACCTACAATGGATATGGATATGGGATGCAGGCTTCCATGCATACAGCATGAAAGGTGAACAATAGATGCTAAGTCTGCAACAATGATTGAACTAGTGTAGTGGTTGACAAAGGACATTTCTTGGTCAACCTCTTGGCGGCTTGATCTCAGAGTAAATGAGAGAGCTTGACAGTGTGACCGTACAAAATTAGCTTATTGACTTGTGATCCCCCTGAATGTAGCCTCATTTCCTGACCATTGTCTCCAGCATTTGATTGCTTAATAGTATGCAAATGTGGTGGGATGGGAGATCTCTTCATGTGTGGTGATGTCATGTAACATGAGGTAGGCACACGGATCGCCGTGCCCAACCCTGTGAACAATCTTGTGTTAGGTTTTTGTCATTGTTATCCAGACTGTTATTGCTACTAAAACGTTATAATGTGTCATGTGCCAAAGTATTGCAGCATGATTGGACCACACTGTACAGAGCAGCGGATATGGCTTGTATACATAGTTCACCAGACCCTTCCCTTTTTTGCAGAAGTGGGTCTGGCTCGCAAGACCATGCCTGTCCAAACTCTGGAGTCCACAACATTCGCAAGGCAGCATCAACACATCTTGTTTGCTACTCAAGACTGGTCAATGTCAAGTTCCCCTTCATGAGACTACCTTCTGTCTGCCTGATGTTACATGACATCACTACACATGACAAGATTTCCCAGGCTTTCTTCTCCTGTTATGCAAACAGGAAGTGATCCAATAATGGAGGAGTATATAGCTACTCTACAGCTCAATGAATAGTCAGTTTGCACACAAGGCCAGTATGTAAGGACAAAGGCTGGGAGATTTGAAAATTATTTACCTAGGCAGAAGAGAGCGATGTGAAAATCTTGGTGCCTTTCCTGGCAGGAAAATCTCCCAGACTGCCCCCCTCTGTAAAGTGATCCAAAGATGATGGAAAAGTCTGCTGGTGAAATGGCATGCATTCTTTCCCCCTCCGGATAAAATTGTATCTACTGGGAAAAGTATGCGCTTATTTTACTGATATGAACCTTTGAAAGTTTCTACTGTCACACCAAACTGCTGTCCTTTTCTACTTGACCCTTGGAGACACACACACATGCATTAGATAAGTCTTTTCTTTCAAGTCATTATTTGATGTAGGTGGAAATGAATGGTGCATCATTTGCAAAGTCACAATTGTCGCTACAATCAGATCCATGCTCTCTTTTTAGATTGTACTTATTGTCATGAATCAGATTTAATGGCGCAGTTAATAATCTTTTTTTTTGGAGACAATTTGTCAGTTACAGCACTACCAGACCCTTACTCTCTTTGTGGCTTGTGAGAATATTTACTAGTATGTAGCTGCAAAAGAGAATGCTGATAATATGTAGATACACTGGTATAAGCATTGTGCAATGCATGCAGAGTCAATACAATGTCATTATTTTTGAGTGTTTTTCTTACATTTGCAAAAGGTCAGATAGAAATTTGCACCCCGACCATAGGCCACATTATAACAACTACGATTAATGACGTCATCATGTGCCCTTGCTGGCCTTGGCCCGAACCCTTTCTCCTCCTCCTCTTCGGGCCTGGGAACGAGACTGAGGCTAGGCGTATATAGAGAGGTTCCACTGTATGATAAACATCCAGCTGGACTCCACCACAGCTGAAATCCAGTACAATGGAGCGTTAATTAAGACATTCACAGCATACATACATGGATTAACACAAGAATGCTTCAGATTGTCACACAATGAACTTTTAAGGACCATGGTCTTGCATGTACCCTTGGGACCAAAACAATTGTCCTAATTAGTGAGGTGTCCTTATTTCAGGGGAAGAATAATATGTATTTATATGAAGTTGGGACTCAGTCAAGTGTCCTGATTAACCAGGTGTCCTTATATATTTCAGAGGTGTCTGTATTAGAGAGGTTCCACTGTAGTTTTCGTGTTCTGTAACATTCCTTCTGGAGTCCTGTATAGTCTAAATCAGGTAACTGTACTGCAAGAACAGAACAGAGAGGGAGCTTGGGAATGGGGCTGCAAAAGCAGTATAAATATACATTCCCTGGATTGTTCAGGGAAAGGAGGGTATAGTCTTGTGTAGCCAGACTCTTTCTGGGAGGGAGAGTCTGGCTACACAAGACTCCATCCCTTTCTCTGGTGAGAGTCTGGCTACGCAGGACTGGGGGGGTGATGTCTACAAGGACACAAGTATAGCTACCAACAAAGGTATTACTAGTTTTTCAAAACTTTTCCATTGATAATTTTAGTGTGTGTTGAACAGTAATATACTATAAGTAGCACAGTATAAAAATCAACAGAACTTTGTGTGCACTTTTTGCAAAATTTAACGGCCAATGTGGCCATCTATAGGCCATACATAACATTATGTACTAATAATTTACGTATAACACAATTCGAATAACATCCGATCAAGGTAATAATAGTGGCAAGGACGAGCTTTGAACATGATTGAGAAATGGTGTGTTATAGTCAGTCGTGTAGTTAGTCAGCAGTGAGTCCACTGGGGGCAGCTGATCCTTCCTGGCCCTTCATGACATCTGGCAGTTCTGGGGGGGTCGAGTATGATGTGATTATCCCCTCTTCAAACTCATTTTCACCTGAGGACAAACACAAGAAGCAAAAAAATAAGCTACAGTTGACAAGAGCACAGCTGGTGTTCGTACTGTTTAAAATTTCACCCAAACTATGGGCCTCTATTGGAGTTACATGCTCTTCCTCTAGCTGCCCATTCTTATGCATTCTTGCCAGGAGATGGGGACTCGTGCGCATGGTGTTTGCGCACATGTGTGTGTAATCCCCTATGTTTCGACTTATTACTGCCAGTTTGTCTGTCAAAGTACTCTAACTGGCATCAGTGTACTGTTAAGTGGGTGTGCAATTCTTGAAAGGCAAACATAACAGCATAATAATGTCACAATCTGTTCAAACAAACTTGAAGACATGAAAAAGTTGTACTCTTGCCCCGGTCATCCCAACACAGCTAATGAGGCCTGACATGGGCTAAAACGTGTCCTGCACAGTGAGTGACTTTGTGTAACATCTAGACCTGCCTTTTTCAGAGAGGTGTGACTGATTCATGCACACCCCCACACAGTCACACATCCATGTAGCCACTTGAATGTACACACACACACACACACACACACACACACACACACACACACACACACACACACACACACACACACACACACACACACACACACACACACACACACACACACACACACACACACACACACACACACACACACACACACACACACACACACACACACATCCACCTACTACTTCTATAGGCTAGTCCAATGCTTGCCGGATCCTGTGCTTTGGCGTTCTGTGATTTATACCCACAGTCTCCCAGAGTCTTAGCATCATCCAGGGCCTCCTTGGAATCAATGTCATACAATTTTTGTTCCTCCGGCTCCTTCTTTATGATGCCCTCCAGCATTTTCTTCAGCTGGTACACAGTGGTCTCCTCTGTGGCATCCAAGAAGATGGTCATCTTCTCCCGCCTCACCATTAAAAAAACATCCTGAGAAGGAGGATGAAGCTCGCCCTAACAAACATACCTCTGACATACCTTATTTAGACCAGTTGGGTTTCTAGACCCATTCCACCGCCCCAAATATTGTTTATCATACAGTTTGCATAGCCTCGTTCCCAGGCTCTCCCCGCACGCAAATGAAAAATGCAAGCGACGGAAAGCTGGGTGGGGCCTGGGAACAAGGCTACAGTTTGCATTCGTAACACACAAAATCGTAAAAGCCACTTTCATGTGTTAATGTGAACACAAACTGAAAACGGGAGGTACTGGAATGAGGCAATTAGGGATTGATAGTTTGACATCTATATACAGTAAGTATTGAGATTTTTTGCAGCAGATTAATTTTTTGCAACAAGTAGGGCATGTTACGTGCATTTGTATGCGGTGTGTGCAATGTGCTATCATGAGTTGCAAGTATGTCATGCAGCAAGTTTTTGGGGGGTTCTTGCAAAATATTATCCCTGCGAAAATTTCAACATACACATGCACGTCAAAAGTCTGAGAATTATTCTGAATTTAGTGCTACATACCGAGATCACTTTGCTTAACACTTTACTTAACACTTTACGAGAAAATCTACACCTTACTACTCTACTTAATACCTATAATCTCAGAGCGTTGTTGTGATAACAAACACAAACCAACCAAAGGTGTGGTTCCCAGGCTTGTTGACAGTAACAACACATGGCTTTCTCTATAGCATTTGGGGAGGGTGCAACCAGCAAGGGGGGTAGGACAAGCTCTAAGAATGACGTGAGAAAATTACATTCCATTCTTAGGTATGCGGAAAGTTCACAGGGATTTACAGAGATTAAACAAGAAGTGCTCATAGCATCCAAGTTTGCCAGGGGATCAATGCTTGGAACACTTTTGTTCTTAGGGTAGAACATCCCTACATTGTCGGAAAGTCGGAGAAATCCCTCGATATGGGTGAGTCCACCTTGCATGCCGAGAGAACTGTATGTTACTGATTGCAGCAGCAAACCAAAGTACATGTTTTAGCTTTAGCAAGGCAAACCACTCTCGAAAACTACACAAAAAGCACTCAATAAGGGCTGTAGCGCACAGAATCAGACAATTTCACTGAGCATTACACCATCAGATTGCTGAGTGCACGTGAGCTTGTCCTACCCCCTGAAGTACCTCCTTATGTGAGTCATGTAGAAGGTTGTCACGATCCTTTGACCATCTTTGTTGTTTGTTAGACCTCTCAAGTCTCGCGCATAGTGCATGAGTCACATGCATTTACGCTTACACGCATGCACAAGCAAATCTCACGCAACTTATAAGTGGATCTATCAAGTATCAGTAAAGGACTGGGTCAGTGTATATTTCCGCCAACTGAAATGTAAAACTACTAGAACTTGAGATAATGACAATTGACATGCCTTACAAATAATTAGACCCAAAAAGGGGAAATGTGAATTTTTTTGAAGTTACTAATTCTATTTGTAAGGCGTGTCAATTGTCATTATCTCAAGTTCTAGTAGTTTTGCATTTCAGCATACACTGACCGGACTTGTACCCAGCTCGCTAGCCACACCCCATTTTGTTAGCCTTGTTCCTAGGTCCACAATTGTAGACGCACAACTCATAGTTTCATTCCCAGTCTCAGGCTAACAAACAAATGTAGACCCCTGACTAGCTCCAGCTCTTTCCTGAAAGAGGAAATGAGTTTGGGTATGAGGCTACCCTTGTATCTTGTCCATGACTGGTGAGAAGTAAGTACCTCAGTATGGATGTTTACAGGGTCTCACTCGTTTAGGACATATTTGAGATGAAGTATCACTCGAGTGGACTTCCAGATCAACTAGGATTAATTTTCTCCAAATAAAGCCCACTCAATGAACACACCCTCCCACCTTCTATAAGTAGCCCGCGATTGTGTAGTTAGCCTGTCTACGTATAGACGTCTAATTTAGTACCCCACCTCTCGTCTAACTTTGAAGAAGAACGTACCATGGTGAAGTGACTGCGCTCAGGACGTCCGATCGTCGATTCACACTTACTCGCGATCGCGCAGAGGCAGAGGCGTGCCTTTGCGGGACAAAAATTATAGGCGTGCACGTGCACACTTTTGGCGGTAAACACAAACCTTCCCGATTTGCTTACTTAGATTCGCGAAGCGACCCAAACCTGTCTTTTCGCGAAGGACGAACGCACGAACATGGCCCGTAACATCCATCAAAGGATGCTGATTCTGAAAGACGCGGCGTTGGGGTCCAGGAATACCTTGACAGTCAATTCTACTCTCGCTAGCGCCAGCTACGATTGCGCTGTGGATTCGTTGTTGGCCCTTCACGCAGAGTGTAGCAAAGGCAACCTAATCAGGGACAAGAACATCGCCAGGTTTCTGTACAAACGTAAGCAAATACAGTAGCTAAATTTCTAGTGGTGAAGACGAAGGTTGTAGCATTTATGGTTGTAGAACGTCTCTGTGATCACAAGAAATGAGCGTTGTTCACCCACACAGATGAGGGCACCGTAAGCGCTCTGAACGAACTGAGACTGAGTGCCGGCGACTTTGAAGTGAAGAGCATCATCGGGAGGGGACATTTTGGAGAGGTAAGTCAGGTGACTAACTTGTGTAGCTGACCAGAAGTGACGGATGCAGTTCTGCACTGTCTCAGCAACCATCTCAACAGTCTCTCACTGGGGCAAGCCCCTCTGCAAAACAGAGAGAGGGTGTGTATACAAGCACAGATATGTGACATGAAACCTTGTCTAGCACACCATTAATTAACCCATTCATATTGCAAAATCTGGTTATGCTGTTATTCATTTAATGTTATATTGTGTTGTGACACAAACTTGTATACTTAGTTCACACTTCACTGTGGAACTACATCCCTGAGTGTGTGTTTCTTACATTTTTGTTCTGCTCAGGTTCGGGTTGTTCGTGAGCGGAGCACTGGCACTGTGTTTGCCATGAAGGTGATGAAAAAGACACATATTCTGCAGCAAGCAGATGTAAGTCGGGGCTGGTATGTATTCCAAGCCACTGTCCTATGGTGCTCCTCGTAAACCATATTCCAAGATGCACCCAGTTACCTGAGGGCTCATACACACCCAGTAGCCTCGTTCCCAGGCCCGTTTGAAATTCGAATGAGCCTGGGGACAAGGCTAATACACCCAGTTACCTGAGGGCTCATACACACCCAGTAGCCTTGTTCCCAGGCCCGTTTGAAATTCGAATGGGCCTGGGGACAAGGCTAATACACCCAGTTACCTGAGGGCTCATATACACCATGTTCAAAGGTAGTCTCGCAAGCCACACCCTTCGCAGAGAGAGGAAGGGTCTGGTCACGCTGCAACTACCGAGTTGTCGCCGAGGAACGCAATTATCGAACGTTGCGGTTAGGTAATAAGATGCTGACATCCGCTAAACACGTTGTGACGTAATTGTACTCCATGACAACGGATGCGATCTACGAAGAGCGCGGATCTGATTGGTCACGACAAGTTTCTGTCGTGGCAACAACTCGATGGTTGCAGCGTGACCAGACCCTTCCTCTCTCCAGCGAAGGGTGTGGCTTGCGAGACTAGTTCAAAGGTTGCACATGACAGTAGCTAGGTGTCTACCAATTATTAGATCCAGGATAGTAGAGTCGCTGCATTAACAAACATGTGCTAGGATTTATGCTTCGTAAGTTCGAAAAATATTTTGGTGCTTGAAGTTTTATTGCTTGATGGTTCCGCAATGTAGTGTATATAATTTGTGTGTGTTTATTCATGTATTGCACTGATGACATTTTTTCAAGCTCTTAATTGATGATACATTGTTGTCTCTCTCCTGGCAGTTTCATGTGAATCTGGCATCTTGGGGTGTAACATTGATATCACACAGTATGCACTCATCTCCGATCTTCCTTTCCTTTTCTCTTCTTCCTCACCAGGCGGCTTTCTTTACTGAGGAGCGTGATATCATGGCATGGGCAACCAGTCCCTGGCTAACTTCCCTGCACTATGCCTTTCAGGTATGTACATTGCTACCACCCACATCCTAAGCTGTGTGGGAGAGGAAAGCACCACAATGAGGCTAGTATGCTCTCGACTCTTCTGTCTTCTGATCAGCCTTAAGGGGCTGCTACAATGTAGGTCACGTTAACTGTAGCCCGCATTGCGAAATTAATGTCTACCCCAGACCTAGTCTTCACTGTTAGACTCTTTTGTGGGAGGGGAGGGAGAATTCCCAGATGTTTTGTCCAGTGTGTTTTTCACTTTGGTCTGGGATCGAGACTGTGCTCACCCTGGATGTCAGAATGATGGAATGGTGTCTCCCTTACTCCCCCCTCCTCCCTCTCTCAGGATCCAGAGAGTCTCTACCTGGTGATGGACTTCCATCCAGGAGGGGACCTGCTCACTGTCATGGAGAGACATGAGGGGGGCATAAAGGAGGAGGACGCAAGGTGTGTGAGTGAAGGAAGGGAGGGTTGTTCTGGGCTATGAGAGGAAGGGCACTTGGCAAAGAGTGGTTATTGATGGATATGTGCCACTCTGGAGTACTGTGCTGGGACAGTAGCCCCCCCCCCCCCCCCCCCCCCCCCAAGTATGGATATGTGCCACTCTGGAGTACTGTGCTGGGACAGTAGCCCCCCCCCCCCCCCCCCCCCCAAGTATGGTTATGTGCCACTCTGGAGTACTGTGCTGGGACAGTAGCCCCCCCCCCCCCCCCCCCCCCCCCAAGTATGGTTATGTGCCACTCTGGAGTACTTAATATCAAATTTGCCAGGCCAAATGTGGGAAAGTAGCCCCCCCCCCCCCCCCCCCCCAAGACAATAATTGCCATGCCTTCCTCTGTAGCCTCATCCTGACTGATTTTTCTCCACAGCTGCAAGATAAAATCTGGGAGTGGCCTGGAAATGAGACTACCTTGTTCCCACAGCTTTTGTTGAGATTCCTATGGGGGTGTTTGGGTGGAAGAGCCTGGGGCTGCCGCTAGTCAATGGATGAAGCAATGACAACATTGGCTTACTTACCCTTGTAGCCTGATAATGTGGTAGTTGTATTCCTGTCCTCTCAGATTCTATCTTGCTGAGATCGCAGTGGCTCTGAACGACCTTCACCAGTTGGGATTTGTCCACCGAGACGTGAAGCCTGACAACGTACTCATCACACTCTTGGGACACATCAAACTTGTAGACTTTGGGTCAGCTGCTCGACTAGGTGTGGACGGCAAAGTGGTACGTTAAAGTAGTTTGTTTCTGGCTACGGTAGCTGGTGTTGCAGGAGTTCATGTACATGCAAGTAAGGTTGTTGGAGTTTCAGTTTTGTTCCACCTCAAAATGTATGGAAAATGTTTCATGTACGTAATGAACCTAATTGCCAGGCCACAATGGACATCCAACCTGAGTGTGTATCTGATAAGGCCATGCTCCACCTACAAGTGCCCTGGGTACTTCTCTTTCATTCACCAAAAATTGTGGGAAAGCAGTGCTAGGCTGGTAAATCCCTTAACAGGATCTGTATATCTCCAGTATATTCCACTATACCGTAGATCGGGAAATTTTCGCAGTAAAAATAATTTGCGTTTTAAATTTTCGTGTTAAAAATATTTCGTCGCTTGATGGTTCCACAACGTATTTTATTTTTGCGCGTTTAATTTTTGTCGCTCCGGCGCAGCGACGAAAATATTTTAATGCCGAAAATTCCCGATCTACGGTACTTAATGTTTTCTAAATGTTTAAGTATGTATGTACTGTTGGATACTTGAAAAGTAAACTCTTGATGACTAGCTTTTTAGCTCTAAACTGTAGCGTGGACTCTCAGGTCACCACGTTCATCTTTGGGTGGGGATTAGACTTTGTACTCGAGAAACAGTTCAAGCTGTAAAACAAACTAAGCCTAAAATCACAAACCCTCTACTAAAACAACGCAACTAGCTAGTGAGCATTGCAAGGTGGAAGGTGACAGTTGATGGCTTCTCTCTCTCTCTCACTCTCTCTCTCTCACTCTCTCTCTCTCAGCTGGAGCCTCGTCTACCAGTGGGTACTCCAGAGTACATTGCACCCGAGGTGCTGACCAGTCTGGACAGTGCCGCAGACTACGGTGTCTGCTGTGACTGGTGGTCTCTCGGGATCATTGCGTACGAGCTCCTGTTTAAGGTGACCCCCTTTGAGGGCAAATCCACAACACACACCTATGGCAACATCATGAACTTCAAGGTGGGTGGAGAGGGGGAGTGTACATGCCCTGTTCAGATGGTAGAGGGCAGCATAGTGAGCATACTCTGTACACGCTTGTTATGTTATCCTTTCTGTACGAAACTTGATCGAGCTGTGAGTGAAACTGGCATTCACAGAAAGTTTGGGTATTTCCTCAATCTCAGGCCTTCCCTGCAAGCAAGAACCGAAGCCGGGAAAGCCTGGAAACGAGGCCAGATTGGGTACACATCAGGGAAAGCCGAACAAGCCGATAGCTAGCCTCGTTCCTAGGCCTTCCCCGCCTCCAGTTTTTGATTGCTCGTGGTACTGCAAAAAATGAAGAGCACTGAAGTGCTTAACCCTCGGCACGTAGTATTAACGCAGAGTCACAGGACATAGCTAAGTAGGCGAAGGAAATTCATGTGGTATGATGGTACATTAGATAGCTAGCTGAGACTACACAAAGTCGTACAGGATAACAGTGTCCCAAGTTGTCCTAGTATCCCTTTATCTTGCCCCAACAAACCCCTCCCTAATGTAGTGAGCGTGTGTAGTGAGCAGGGAATGTGTGGGACATTCTCTGCGCGGTAATCCTGGATATGATTGACCTGATGCATGTACATACATATTGTAGCAGTATTGCCCATATATGCTTCAAACCGAACGAGGACCGATTTCGCCAAGAACGTTTCGTTCAAGAGTTATGCTGTGATTTGTTTGCCACGGAGCGCTATTCGGCCATATTCTAGTCTGAGAACAAGTTCACGCGCCCTGGTCTAGTCTGGGATCCTGGGAGTACTGTGGCACTGCGCTGCACTCCCGGGATCCCAGACCAGGGCGCGTGAACTCGTTCTCAGACTAGAATATGGCCGAATAGCACTCCGTGGCAAGCAAATCACAGCATAACTCTTGAACGAAACGTTCTTGGCGAAATCGGCTCAATTTAAACACATCCTCGTTTGGTTTGAAGCCTATCTGCGTCCAAACTTCAGAGATTTAGCCGCCAGGTGAGCCAAGCTAGTTGTAACAGACACACAGACAGACAGACAGACAGACAAACGAAGTACTGTAACCCTCGCTGCGCATGCGCGCCGAGGGTTAAAAACTGGACCAGGATACTTCACACTTCAGGCAATGCCACACAACCATAATGGTATTCATAGGTTAAATTGTCTCCTGGGCCATCAGATAGAGCACTAATAATGATATTCATAGTCAATCTGCATCCCTGTATGTGCCTCCCTTGTAGGGGTGCCAGTGAGACCACAGAATAGTATTCACTGTCATTTGGCTTCATAAGGAGCCAGAAGCTGTCTCCACAGTTCCCAAAGAAGGTTGCTTTGTGGAAGAAGGGCTTCTCTTAGCCTTTGAGTGAAGCTCCTAGGAGCCATTAGTGTTTACAGGTGCACCCTAAAAGGGTGTAGTTGAAGCCATTCAAGTGATCTAGTCATGAATATGATTAGGGCTGTGTACACCAGTGTCTGATAGTGAGGGAGAGAGAGGTGGACTTTAAATACCATTGAGGGGACTTACATTATGAATATCGTTATGATTGTGTAGGTGTCTGATAGTGGAGACACTCCAGGTGGGCTTTAGGCTATGAATATCATTAACCTTGTTTGTGGTCCACTGGCCAGTACAGGTGTGCCTTGTGATGAATACTATTTGGAGTGTGTGCTGAGACACTGTGCTTGCCAGTTGGATAGCCTGCTTTCCCATCGTTGGTATCCGAGGCCTAGCATGGGATGTGTCTTCCAGCATTGCCAACAAACAAATACCCTGAAACAGGGTTCTTGCTGAGCCTTTACTGGAGAGTTTTGACCATCTGATTAATTGCAGCACAGCACCGTTTATTTAGCCTTGTTCCCAGGCTCATTTACTCTACGAGAAAGAGCCTGGGTATGAGGCTAAACACCATTTGGATCACCTCCTAAATCCTGCTCACAGCAGTTACTGACCCAGCTTCCCACGAAACCTTACATTCATATGTAACTGCATCAAGCATTACATACTGTTTGGAAATGAATTTTCTAGCAACACACTCAGCAATGAAACCCGCTCATAATATAGCCATGGGATATGTGGACCATTATCAACAGGTGGTTGGAAGTTGACAGTTGTGCCTGTAATGAAGGAGTTGTCTTGTCACCTCTCCTCTTGGGTGGGGTCTGGGTAGCGTCGTACCCAGGCTCTCAGTGGGTGGGGAAAAGGAGAGCCTGGTATCCACTGTTTGCGGATGCGCTTAATTTCCCAGAGATACGTACCAGCGCTCTTTTTCTCCCTGCCCACCAAGGGCACGAGGCTGGGGTCTGGGAACAAGACTGTAAAGAGGCAGCTACCTAACAGTGTCCACTATACATGACAGAAGGTTCAAGCGGCTAGGATGGTTTATAATGTGAGATGTGAGTCAACAAGCTCTCAGGATGCACATATACTGGCTGTCTGTATGTTTGTCTCTTGCCAGCTTTGCTAACACACATGACAAACTGTGTATGAACTGACTGTTATTGTCGCTATGTTTATGTAAAAACTGTCAGGGGTGGGGACTAAGCTTATTCGCAGATAAGATTAAAAAAGTACTTAAATCAACCTAAAACCTAACCTTGCAAAGGTTTTTCACTCACAATACATTATACCGCTGTGGGGTGTGATTCTTACCTTTGCAGAAGAGTTTGAAATTTCCTGCTGACGTTGAGGCGAGTGGGGAGGTAAAGAACCTGATACGGAAGCTGCTCACAGATCGGTGCTACCGCTTGGAGTTTGAGGGGATCAAGTGCCATGCCTTCTTTGCCAATGTCAACTGGAACGATCTTGGCAGTGGTGAGCATATGATTCATCTTGTAATTCATCACAATCCTTTTCTGAGGAGTTAGACTGGAAGGGAGCCATGGAGGAGTGGAAGAGAGGAAGTGAGATGGGAGGAAAGAAGGAGAGAGGGAGTAAAGGAGTAGTGAGCCCTTGTTCTCTCTCCCTCCAGTTCTCCCACCCTACATCCCCTCTGTTGCTGGCCCTGATGACACCTCCAACTTTGACGTCTTGGAGCCACAAAAGGAGGAGCGTCTTCAAGACTTTCTCTCCAGGGACCAGGGAGAGTCCTCAGGAAAGACCCTCCCCTTTGTCGGGTTCACCTTCACAAGATACAGCTCTCCAACTGGCGGGTATGTGGGGGGCACATTACATGCTATTATTAGTTAGTCAATAGGCCTCTTTCTGAGGGTCCGGTTTCCATGGTAATATGTCATAGTGGAGGTCAAGGATTTATATATGCTTGCAGTGAGAATCAACTCGTAATGAAGAATCAACTAATCTACATTCCAGAAATCTTGGAATCAAGACTAAGTGTGCAATGTATGTTGCTGCCATGCATGGCTCTATCATATTCAGTTATTGTAAGTTGCATGATTCAGAATGCTGTTACCTTTCCCCCCCTCCCCCGTCACAGCAGTACAGAGACTGGTTCCAGTGTGGATGCTAGTGTAGTGCAGGAGCTACAGAAGGCCTTGGAGAGCACACAGCGTGAGCTGAGGGACATGAAGGATAGGAAGGAGTCGTTTGAGAGGGAGTGTGTCATCTACCAGAGCCAGCTTGAGGTATGTACATGGTGTGTGTGTGTGTGTGGAGGGGGGGAAGGTAGCCTCGTTCCCAGTCCTTGTTATCCGTACGGCAAGCGATGATAGCTGTGGTGGAGGACACTGGCTAGGGGGAAGGAAGGTATAGTAATGTGGATAGACACTAAATGCAGTGGGGGTCCATACAGTCATGTTTTTATCCTGAGAGGAGGGTAGGGGTGTATTACTGTGACAAGAGAAGAAAGCGTAAAACTTGTCCACATTTTGTAAGAAAATGTTAGAGGTTAGACTAGGATTCCTGACTACCTGATTTTCACTAATCACATGTGAAATCACGATCTAGGTAATGAACAAAGCAGGGTGGGTGGGTACATATTTGCCACACAAACTGATTGTCTTCTCTCAGGACTACCATCGTAAGCTGGAGATTGAGGTTTCAGAACGCAGGAACTCAGACTCGAAGGCTCTGGAGCTGTTGGCAGAGGTACGGGAACAGGGCCGGATCGCTCAAGAACTCCGGGAGAGTGAGGCAAAGTGAGTGGAAGAGGAGGGGGTGGGGAAGCACAATGAGGAGATCCCATTAGCACAAGTAAAGATAGTATTAAGGAATTTACTGAAATTTGAAAGCTGCAAAGAAAAATTGAAGTAGGGCTGATTGCACCTTGGTAGAGAAACTGAGCTGGCAGTGAGGGGTCCGGCACCTGTGTCAACAATCACAAAAAAATCTTGCCATCTTTATGGTTTGAGGTGTTCAAGTTCTTATTTAGCAGGTGTGGTGACTCACTTACACGTGCTTCATCTTTCTCTAAAGCTGTATCAACTAAGAACTATACATGACAAGACAGGCTGTTGTTTCTACCAATATGGTGTATGTAAGTACAGACGCACTACACAGCCTATTTGAGCCATGTCCTCCCCTCTCTCCTGTTGTGTGTAGATTGACTCAGGGCGAGGTGAGCTCTGTTCTTGAGCAGCTGGAGCAAGACAGGGTCGTGGCCAGCAAGAGAGCCAGGAGACTCCAGGAGGACCTCTACAGAACACAACAGGTGCGGCACCCGACCTCTGTTCCTACACTGTTGTCATTTGCCCACTTTGTTCCATGTTTTTCTGTGCTCATTTTGCCCCGCTGTCATTAGTATGAAGCTATTATTAGTTAGTATTCGTACTGTATTGTGGAAAGTTCTAGTCAAGAAAAAATTTACCAGAGTTCTCTTTGAGACTTGTTCGGTTGTGTGTGCTTCCCCAGGTTTAGTTCTTACTGTTACATAATCAGCTGTTTGTGGACGCCATGTTTTGGTGAAATACTGGTTCAGTGTTTGTAGCTGGCAGTCATGTTGGAACAGCATCGTACACTATTCAACTTCAAGCATTAATCTGTTTAAATTGTGAGAACAGTTGTGTAGTGTGGTCTAGAGTTGTTCATTATTCACTACCTGGTGAAATTTACTTATTGGGAGAATTTTTCTCTTGTGCATATGCATATATATATATTGTGTATAATATATGTATGTACATGTATGTATTTATGTGTGTGTGTGTGTGTGTGTGTGTAGGATTATGGCCGAGCCATGACGATGGTCTCTGAGCTAAAGACCAAGTTGGCTGATGTGAAGAAGAGCAGCAGTAAGGACGTGGCTGCACTGCAGAGCAAACTTGCAAAGGTACCTTCCACTGTGCACCTAGAACAAAATTCTTCCTATTACCGTGTATGAATTGATAGTAGAAAACTGTAGCCCAGATACTCAGGGCATAAATTTGTATCACACAATGTTTTGAGGTTGGGATATTGTCACTACCCATCCCCCTCCCCTTTATCTCTCCTTCCTCTCCTCCCAGGTGACGAAGGACTCTCTAGCGAAAGAAGCAGACATGCAAGATCGTCTGATGGAGGCCCATGGAAGGTTTGCTGAGACCTCCAAGAAGCTGAAGGCCGCTGAGAGCTCCTGCAGAAAGCTGGAGTTTGAACTGCAGCAAGCGCGTGTAAGTGCAGCAGTGAAGTGCCACCCTGCCAGTCCCTACTCTCTGCTCTACCCACCTCCTGGTCAAGTCCAGCCTGCCACGTTAGCAAGAGCAGTTGACAAAATCTTCTTTTTCCTTTCAGCAGATGGAAGTTCACTGTAGCCTTGTTCCTTAGCCTTAGAGAGCCTTTCACTACAACAGTTGATAGCCTTCACTTTCACCATAACAACAAACTTTGCTGTTGTGCACCATGTGAAATGTTGTTGCAGAGGGTATCAGGTAGCCTTGTTTGTAGGCCTTCGCTCACTTGGTTCGCATGTGTGGAGAACCTGCGAACAAGGCTGTGTGCTAAAAGTGGGTGTTGCGAGTGTGCTACAATCTTGCCCAGCTAGAAGGACTTTACCAGTAGCTAGTGACAATATAACGACTGCCATTTTGAAGCAACTTGCCTGTGAAGGTTTGCAGTGTGTTTCTGTGTTGTACTTGTAGTTGGGTGCTGAAAACGGAAGTACGAAAGATGCGATGAAGAAGCTGTTGGAAACAACCCAGGTGATAAATTGCACAGTATGTGCTGTAGTCATGTGCAGATGTATTGGTAGATTAGTACGCAATGTCAGTGATGGTTTAACTAGTCTCGTTCTCAGGCTACTTTCTGATTGTCCATGACAGCCCGGGAACGAGGCTAGTAGCAGTTTTTCTGACCACAAGCTCAACTATTTTAGTAATAAGAGCATGTGACCAGTAGCATCTGCAAGAATCATGAGTTTTTGTCCCTCTGTAAAATTTTTTCATTTGTTTGATGTTGCCTTTACTTGCAGCAAGCTTGTGAGAATGCGGAGCGGGCTGTGTCTGAGCTCGAGGAGAAGGTGGAGGCACAGTCGAGGGAGATGGAGGCCCTGCAGACCCAGAACAATGACCTAAACAGCCTGGTGAAGGTCCGTCCCGTAGCGTCAGCTGGCTGGCACTTCTGCCGGATCAGTAGCCTAATTCCCAGTTTCATCCCACCCAACTTTCCATGTGGGAGCTGAGTGGGGGGAAATGAAGCTAGCAGATTAGCACATTTTTTCTTAGCCTCATTCCCAGGTTGTGAGGGAGGGCCTGGGAATGAGGCTAACATTTCTACTTCCCTGTCATCAAGAATTGTTTGTGTACCAGTGTTAGATCACTGGCACTTTTTATCAAGATCCTCCCTCCCTCCACTTTGCCCAGGACCTGGAGGGTCAGCTGGAGGAAGCTAGTAGCCAGAACCAGCAGCTGGAAACCAACGAATGCAACATGAACAAGCAACTCCAGGTCAGCCCAAGCGTTTGGGTTAGTCAAGCCCAGGAGGGTAGTGCTGGAAGATATGGTTGGTGTGTACACGGCTTTACTCTGTGTGTTGTGTACCTGGGATGTAGCCAAATATACCCACCATCCTTGTTCCTCAGGAGTTGGAGCTAGAGGTGAGCCAGTTGCGCCAGGACCGAGAACAGCTGGAGACAGACTGTAAAAAGATCCAGACTGACCTGAACAGCAAGACACAGCTACTGAACACTCGTGAAGAGGTATGTCACGTATGTGGCTGACACGTACTTGTACGATAAAATTATCACGGATTTCCTCCACTCTACCATCTATGTTCAGACCCTTGGTAAGCTAACCTCTGATCAGCAATCACTGGAGGCAAAGCTTGCCGAGATGGAGAGATTGAAAGCAGCTGCTGATGAGTCCTCAGCTGAAGAGAGGTACCCTCACCAACCAAAGACATACACGTGCCAGCTAGACCTCTGACCCTCCCTCAGTTTGTGAAGGTCGGTGAGAGGGTTTCTAGCCATCACTATGTCTTCCCTCTCCTTTCTCCTTTCGCTCCCCTCTCCCACTTCCTCTCTCTGTTTCTCCTTCCCCTCTCCTTCTTCTCCCTCCTCCCATTTCCTTCCAGCGTAAAAGCTCTCAGTAATCGTGTCGGTGAGCTGGAAGGGGAGAAGCAGCACCTCTCAGGAACTGTGTCCTCTCTCCAGACGCAGCTGGCAGCTAAGACCTCTGCCCTGGAGGAGGCTGAGACACAAATGGAAGAGCTCAAGGCAAAGGGGAAGGAGGATGACTCTCGTATGCGTGAGGAGGTGCGCTCCCTGCAGAAGAAGGTGAGCGAGGTCATGAACATGGTGATCCAGCAGGGGGAGAAGATGAGGGAGGTGCGGAGGGCCAAGAGGGAGACAGACCAGGAGAACATGACCCTCAGAACCTCGCTCACAAAGGCAGAGGTCAGTTGTAGTACACTCTTTCCTTCAGTCTGTCCATTCGTCTTCATGTATGCAGTCTAGAGCTACTACAGTAGACATACAAATGTAATAACAGTTTTATTGTATTGTGGGAAATCTTTGCAATTCAAATTTTGTTTCCAATCATGCCAAAATAGAATCTTCACAATTTTAAACTTTGCAACAATGGGGCAGGACGTTTGACTGCACCCCCAACAATTTACATACATGTAGTATGTACTAAAACAGATTATGAGAAATACATAACGACTACTGGCTTGTGCTTTGCTGTGTAGTGAAGCTGTCTTTGCATTGTTTGTGTTCTATGCACCTAGCTAGATTGTCCATGTCAATATGCAATGTTATATCACGAGATATCAATACTGCAGTGTTTTTTTACTACAAGTCACGTGAGAATCTGCATCAGTACTCAATACAAATAGCACGAGTTTGTTGCCGTCTGTATTGTTACTCGTGCTGCGCACTCGTAACAATACAGACGGCAACAAACTCATGATATTTTCCAGTATAGATTTGTACTATGGTGATACTTATACAGTATTGTGGCATTACTAATTGAACCACTCAAGGCGCTTCTGTTGCTACCACTCAAGGGCTTCTGTTGCTACCACTACTGATAGAATAGTGAAGAACAATTTAATGGAAGTTTCTGGGGGCCACCACTAATGAGGGATTAACAGTGAAGAGCATTTTGGTTGTTCTTCTCCAGGTTGTTGCTCGCAGCTGTGAGGAGCGGTACCAGCAGGTGATGGAGGAGCTGAAGGCGCTGAAGAAGGTGAAGAAGAAGCTGGGCAACCTTGAGGAGGAGGTCGGGTCTCTCCACAACACCAACAAGGTGTGGGTGGCTGCATAGTGAACTCATGGGGGTGGATAATACACAATGTGGTACATGTCTACACATGTACTAGCCTCTCTCGTGTATATAGAATGGATACTCAACACACATACTGGATGGATAGTAGTAGTACGCTACTGTCAAGTGGATGTCCGACATTATTCTCTTCTTCCTCCTCCTCCTCCTCCTCCTCCTCCTCCTTCACCTTCCTCTTCCTCCTCCTCCTCCCCTCCTCCTCCCCTCCTCCCCCTACCCCTCCTCCTCCTCCTCCTCCTCCTCCTTCACCTTCCTCTTCCTCCTCCTCCTCCCCTCCTCCTCCCCTCCTCCCCCTCCCCCTCCCCCTCCCCCTCCCCTCCCCCTCCCCTCCCCCTCCCCCTCCCCTCTCTTCACCTTCCTCCTCCTCTTCTCCCCTTCTTTCTTCTCCTCCCCTCCTCCTCCCCTCTTCCTCCTCCTCTCTCTTGTCCTCCTTAATAGGACATGAGCAGTGAAGTTGAACAAGCTCAGCAAGTAAAGGAGGAGGCAGTGGTTGCACAGAGAGCAGCTGAGGGTGCCCTCAGGGACACCAAGAAGCAAGTGGAGGCCCAGGAGTTGGTCAGTCCTTACTCTGTCATGTTAATGCACTGGTGTATCACCTTCTTCCTCCCTCTGCAGAGCATTGCCCTGTTCCAGAGGAAGGTGAAGTCACTGGAGGATGAGCTGGCTGAAGCCAAATCCTCCATGGAGGAGAGCAGGACCCAGGAGGCCCAGTGGAGGGCCGTCAAGTATGAGACTGTAGTCCAACATGTAGAAATGGGAAACAGCACCTTCTTGTAATGCACATTCCCCCACCAAGCTGTTCTTGTAACGTGCAGCTTAAGAGGAACATTTGTTGACCAGAAATGAGCCTTGTACCTTCACATGGCTCATTCCCAGCCTCCCCCCCCCCCCCCCCCCCACCAAGCTGTTGTTACTTGTGCTACATGTACCTGGGCTCAGGGCTATTTCTTCTACGTGATTGGTCTTAATATTGCTCCTGAATGCACTGAATGCATATACAGTGTATTTTGCGAATTGTTTGGGGAAGAGGTGTGATTTTAGTTACGTGGACACATGCATGCAGGGAGACGGTTATGGGTGATCTTGAGATGGCGGAAGGAAGGTTGGACAGTGCCTTCGCTGCTGCAGAGAAGGAAAAGCAATTAAGGTGAACTACACCATCTGTTTTGTATATATAACTAAATCCCTCCTCCACCCTCCTGCCCAGTCACCCACCCTCCACTTCCATCCCCTCTTCAACCAACTTGCCCTTCCTCCCTTCTCCCTCCCATAGGCTTGCAGCTGAGCAGCATGTGACTGAGGTGCTCTCCACTCTGGAGAAGGCAGCCGCCGCTCACTCCGATGAGATCCAGTGTCTGCGCCAGCAACTAGTCACACAAAAGCAGCTCGCCTCCAAATACAGCGACAAGGTTGGACAGTACATGTAACATAATTAGTAAGCATAGCATCATGTACAATACCACGTGTAGTGCTAAAACTACATGTATGCTGCGAGGCAGTTATCAATGTCCCTAGTGTGTGTGGAAATGCTGGATGTGACAGTATGTGGCAGCCCTGGGCAGAAATTGCAGATTATTTCGTCATGTGTTTCGTTTGTATGTTCAAAGTGCTGAACTTCCATCAAGGTGACGCTCATTTGCACTGCGTAGAAGCGTCCCTGGTGGATCTACAAAGTGTGTACAAGACGCTGATACTGTTGTTATATCCTGTTGCAGGTGTCTGACCTTGAGAGGGAGGTGAAGTTGAAGCAGCTCAGTTTGAAGGACCTGCAGAAAGAGCTTGACACAGAGAAAGCCCTCACCTCAAAGCTCTATGATGATGTACGCCTTGAGTGTTCCTACGTTTCTTACACACTTGTGTTATCTTCCAGTTCCACTGTGTTCACGTTTGAACGTAATCCAGCGTCATTTTGAATCCTTACCACTGCTTCCCTCACCTTCACCTCACCCATTCCCTACCTCTCCGTTCCCTTGTCTTTACATGTATCTCTGGACTCCTTCAGTGCCATTTTCCCTAACCTGTTTCCCCCTCACTCTCACCACTGCACCTCATTGCTCATTGCTCCCCTCACCCTCACCTCTGTACCCCCTCACCAGCTCCACACCTTGGGCCGTGAGCATGGCAAGACGAAGGCGTCCCACCAGAAACTCCTCAGTGAGTCCCAGAACAGGGAAACACAGCTGTCTCAAGTAGCAGAGGCAAGGGAGAGGCTGCTGATGGAGCAGCAGAGCGTGGCACAAGCCCACCATGTCCAGCAGACTAGAATGCAGGCCACCATAGCACAACAGAGCAAGCTCATCGACTACCTGCAGGGGACACCAAGATCTAGACTCAAGATCAAGAAGGTACTAGCCTTGTTCCCAGCCTCTCACGCCCCCAGCCTCTCACGCCCCCAGCCTCTCACGCCCCCACCTTTCCACCAGCAATGAAAACTGGGGGCGTGAGAGGCTGAGAACAAAGCAAAGAAGGTATACCAAACATGCAGAGAAAGGCTAGTCTTGTCCCCAGGCCTTAACACAGCTTGTTTGTCACTGGTACTGCCAGCCATAAAACTTGTGGTGGTGGCCTGGGAATGACGATAAGGAGAACTAGTCTACCTTTAACTGTGTTGAAATGTGCTTGTTGTCCAGGGGTCACTGGTACTGCCAGCCATAAAACTTTTGGTGGAGGCCTGGGAATGACGATAAGGAGAACTTGTCTACCTTTAACTGTGTTGAAATGTGCTTGTTGTCCAGGGGTCACGGGTACTGCCAGCCATAAAACTTGTGGTGGTGGCCTGGGAATGACGATAAGGAGAACTTGTCTACCTTTAACTGTGTTGAAATGTGCTTGTTGTCCAGGGGTCACGGGTACTGCCAGCCATAAAACTTGTGGTGGTGGCCTGGGAATGACGATAAGGAGAACTAGTCTACCTTTAACTGTGTTGAAATGTGCTTGTTGTCCAGGGGTCACTGGTACTGCCAGCCATAAAACTTTTGGTGGAGGCCTGGGAATGACGATAAGGAGAACTAGTCTACCTTTAACTGTGTTGAAACGTGCTTGTTGTCCAGGGGTTCAAGCTAAAGCGGAAGTCAAGGGACCCAGCAAAGGAGATAGCCGAGTGGAACAAGATCAAGGGACTTGCCAATAGGCCAAAAGGTGTGTACAAGATTCTTACATGTGTATGCATCAGGGTTCTCACTAGGCCTTTAGCAAATGGTTTTGCACCATTTGGTTAATTGCAGCACCATTTGGATCACTTCCTAAACCTTGCCCATAGCAGTCACTATCCTGGCTTTCCACCAATATATAGAGGTGTGTAGAGAGGGTGTTTCATACCTGACTATCGTACTATGCACCATTTGGAAGTAGATTTCTAGCGAGAACCCTGGTGTGCATACATACATGTATGTACATTTTGATGTTATGAGGTGGATTAGAAAGTCAAAAGCCGGCAGTTACGAGGAATCAAACCCAGGGCTCTTGCCTTGAGCTGCCAGACCTCTTCCACAACTATGGCCACCAGACAACCACCAGCCCTCACAATCCTCTGTATGTACAATGCTCCGTATGTTATCTTTCTCTCTTCTACCACTCTACACATGCACATACATACAGATGTCACTGGTGTTGTTGCTCAGAGCTCCACCCCCAGTGTCTCCCTCCAGCGCGTCGCCCACACCTCTTCCAAACAGTCCCTCACCAGCTCATCCTCAATGCAATCTGTCAGAGAACTCTCAACAAACCCACTCACATCACAAAACACCTCCTCCTCCCCCTCCTTCTCTCGCTCTCTGTTTGTCGTCGTTCCCACCATTACTTCCACTGGCATTCCGGTTATGAAATCTTATGTGAGCACAAGCTCCCCAGAGGCACCTGCGACATGGCCGGTTCCTTCTTTTCCTGGAGTGAGACCAAACTCCTATGTGAGTGTGAGTCCCCCAGGAGCACCTGTGCCATGGCCGGTGTCTCTTAACCCCGGTAGCAGCACCTCATTTCCTGGAGTGACCCAGTACTTCTCGGTTGCAACCCAAGAAGAACAAGAAAGGGTGCAACCGGTTAAATCTACATCCAGGACGAGCGCTGTTGTTAATGGTCCGTTGACCGCCAATAACCCGACTCAACTGGGGACAAAGGGGTGCTCTGTGAAGGTCATGAAGTGCCCTGCCGAGAATGGTAATACAGTACCCTAAGTACTTTCATAATGGTGCTAGTACATGGTTGACAGCTAGAGGGTAAGTAAATTGGTGTCATGGGTGTGGATGTAATTTTATTTTTCTCCAGCAGCAAAGATCTCATCACCTACGATTGCTGGAAGAAAGCGTACCCATGATGAAGGTACTGCCTATACCAATGTCACTCAACCTCAAGCCTCATTCCCAGGCCATTTCGTCTCCTACAAAATGGCTTGGGAATGAGGCTTCCTCCCTCCCCTCTCAAAACACTTGAGCTAACACAGGAGCACACTTCATTCTCAACAAAAACTATTTGATGTGTCGGCAGTCACATACTGACAGTTCCTACCGAAGCCTTTGTTACCCAGAGAGAAGAGCTTGGGGAATGAAGTGTAGTCTTGTGGAGTCAGTTTAGCTGTTTCTTAATGCAGTGACTCCTGAAGCTTCCAGCACAAGCACGTCAGAAGTATCCGGTGTGGCTGCAGAGGACAAGAAAAGAACGATGGAGCACAACATCCCTCACAAGTGAGTGTGTATGTGTGTGTTGCTGACTGGCTCACAAGTGAGTGTGCATGTGTGTGAATCAGTGACACAACCCTGAGGAAGCCTTGCAAGTTGGCCCGCATATTCGGAAAACTGTTTACAGTGTCAACTTGTGCCTGTGAAGTAACCATACTGTATGCTGTACTTATTGCCTGTGAAGTAACCATACTGTATGCTGTACTTATTGCCTGTGAAGTAACCATACTGTATGCTGTACTTATTGCCTGTGAAGTAACCATACTGTATGCTGTACTTATTTCCTGTGAAGTAACCATACTGTATGCTGTACTTATTGCCTGTGAAGTAACCATACTGTATGCTGTACTTATTGCCTGTGAAGTAACCATACTGTATGCTGTACTTATTGCCTGTGAAGTAACCATACTGTATGCTGTACTTATTCCAAGCATTTTGGGATCACACAAGGAAAGCTTGAAGTGTCCTACATGTATGTGTGTGCTTATATCCATTGTACACACTCATTGTCTCTCAAACAGATTCTCTCTCAAGTCTACCCCGCTGTACAAGAGTTACGCATGTGCTGTGTGCCATACTGGTATCAAATACTTGGAGAAACTGGCCAAATGTCAATGTACGTTCCACCATCTCTAGCTTCATTCCAGGGCTCTCGTATGTGAGCAGACAATGTCCAAGAGCCTGGGAATGGGACCACATCACTCCCAGCCTCATTCCCAGGCCCTTAAGAGTCTGGGAATGAGACTGTACCACTCCTAGCCTCGTTCCCAGGCTCTGCTCAAGAGTCTGGGAATGGAGTCACACTACTCCTTGCCTAGCCCCGTACCCAGGCCGTTAATTAGGTACGAGGCTACTCCTTGCCTAGAGATGATTTCCACTTCTTTCCACAGACTGTGCGACCATCTGCCATCCCAAGTGCATCGACTCCCTCCCTAATAACTGTGGCCTTCCTCAAGAGCTTGCCTCTCATGTGAGCTCAGATCAGCTCTCGCTGGCCAAGAAAGTACGCACACTCATCAACCCAGAGCCTCTATCTCTATCTGAGTCTGAGGAGGCCTCCAGTGGCAGTGGACATAGCAGCAGCGAGAGTGAGCGGGAGAGAGGAGGGAAGGGCAAGGGCAAGCGGTTTGGGAGGAGAAAGGAGAAGAAGAGTAAAGAAGACGTCATCAAAACTGAAAAAGTCCATGTGCCAAAGTGAGCCCTTTTGCAAGTGCCCGCTCTGTTGCATTCTTGTCTCCACATACTGTAACATAATCAGAGAATGGATAGCTTTAATCCTGTACACCCAAGTCAATCACTGACAGCCATCCACCCAATTTTTTATTGCTTGCAGCAATGAGAGGCTGGGTAGAGGTTAGGGGTGTGGGGGGGCTGTGAACAAGATTACTGCTGTTCACTCTGTTCCCAGTCCTCCATGTATTGTAACAATTGAAACCAGACTCTTTTGAGTTCACTGCTCTTGTTCTCCTAGGGGTGATATCAGTGCTGAAGGGTGGCTGGTGCTCACTGAAGATTCTCTCTGCCTCTACGACCGGGAACCCAAGAGAATAACAAGAAAACCCGTCAGTTCCTTCCACTTTGACACCCCTGGACTTACCTTTTCTGTCCTGCCTTCGGTAGAAGAGAGACTCTTGCCTTTAGCATCATCTGGGCAGCTGCCTCTAGCTTTTGGTATCAAGCAGCACAGCTCTAGTCGCACAGACCATGCTGTCTTCATAGCGAAGGACAGTCAGAGTAAGACAGAGTGGGTGGAAGCCATAGAGGGAGTGCTGTCAAAGTATTCCCAGACAGTACAGGTGCCAGAGACAGTAGCTAAGCCACAAACAAGAGAGCTCAAGTCAGTCTCTGTCGTACCCATCAAGACAACACAGCGATCTACTGTGTCACTAAAGAAGGAAGAAGACCAACTAGATTTCTCCATCACTTCATCCATGCTAGAGAGCCCAACGTCAGTCAGTGAGGTGTGAACAGTGAACACATAACATTATATACCCTGATATCTTCACATTTTATACACACATGATGGTTTAGTTTGTATAACAATAAACAATCTGTATCACCAAATGATTCATTCGTGACTGGTGCTAAAAACAAGATACATGTGACAGACTCTTGTTCATGGGAAGGGCAGTAATGTGTACGTTTTGTGTCATCCTACAGTCCTCTGTCTTGGTGTCGGCCAGTAGACAACTATAGCGAGTATGACCATCACTGCGAATGTTCCAACAGCAATGCCAGCTGTCAAGCCTGTGGAGAAGATAGTCAGAGGCTTATGACACTCCAGTGCATGTTATTACATTGCTGCAGTTGCACTAGTCTTCTTGCGAGCCAGACCCACTTCCGAAGGGTCTGGTGAAATCCATATACAAGCCATGTCCCACCACACTGTACAGTGTGGTCCAATCACATTGCAGTATTTTGTCACATGACACATTACATCACTGTTTGAGCAGTCTTGAAAACGGCAAAAGAGAGCTAGGACATCTTTTCTGCTACTGCAGAAGCTGTAAAAACACTTCGACTGTACTCCTCAGGGAGTGTGCTTTTCCCATAACAGGTAATTCAAGAGTACATTATTTGAAATCTGATTACATCATCCAGCTAATTGCATTTCGGCTGGACACGGCTTATATACGCAGTTCACCAGACCCTTCCTATTTCTTGCAGAAGTGTGTCTGGCTTGCGAGAGTACAGTTACACGTGGTTGACTATGTACACGGAGAAGCACTTTTCAATTTTGAGTTGGCCCGGGCCATACCACACAAGCCTGGATCGTTGACAGAAAGTTATTAGCTAGCCTCATACCCAGGCTCTCGGTGGGCGGCCTACCAAGAGCCTGGGTACGAGGCTAGTTATTAGCTATAGCAGGAATTCATTAGCCTGATTTGGGCCACTTTTGGCTGCCAAAAATGGTCCCCCAGACCAGTTTTGGTTGCCAAATTTGGTCCTGCTAGGACCACTGATGGCAAGGGGGGACCATTTTCAGCAACCAAAAGTGGTCCAGGGGGACCACTTTTAGGCAAGACCGATTTTCGTGTGACATGCCACAGTCTATACACACAAATAAGGTATCTCCAACAATACTTTGCAGCCTACATAAGAAACCGTTTCATGGGTCACCTACACGTAGCAGTGTCACTAGATTTGAGTCTTCGATGTGGGACTCTGAGGACTTTAATACAAAAAACTGCCCTGTAAACACTTGCATGGGCTTTAATTAGAATAACGTCTTCCCATACCCATTGTGGCCCACTCACCGGGTTGTAGTGGTCCGATATTATCCAGAGGTGATACTTCATTATCATCACCGTAACACACCCGGCAGAAGAAAGAGAGGCAAAAAAGAAGCACGCTAAGTCCCCACATCTTAACTTTTGATTACGTCATACAGGATGCGGGATTTCCCCTTCCAAAGTTGCAGTAGGAAGCCCCACCGAACTGCAGCCCCGCAGAAACGACCAGAAAAGCTCAAGAAATAGCTCCTGTGGATTCTGTTTGCTTTGGTAGCAATTTTACTCAGGTATTCACCACGTGGTTATGTAGATTTTGATACCTACTTTGTGAGATGCTCAATTAGTATACGGATGCTACATGATTCTATTAGGAGCCCCCCACCAATGACTTGCTTTTCTTGTTCTCTTTTCTTCAACAGGAGAGCCCCCTCCCATCATGGTGGAGGAACTGATGGACGTGAGCACTGACTCGGCTGTGCACCTGAGGAACCAGGAGACCCCAGTCGACGAGTTTCAATTAGCCAGTGACATTCTCGTCTACAATAACAAGATCGATATTTCCCGTTTGATTGATGATCAGAGACGGATCAAGAAATATAAGATTGAAGAGCCAATCGGATTTGCTGTCTTGCTTGGAAGTGATCGCAACGGCACCGAGGAACCAACCACGTGTGTCTACAAGGACTTGATTCTCATGACTAGGTCACTGAAAGTATGTCCTGGAAAATGGGAGATCAGTAGTCCTTGCATCAAGGAAGGAAGTCACGATGTAATCCTCACACCTGGTAGACTTCGTGAAATCATTGAAGACCTGACAAACAGTCCTACCCGTCTTGCACCCTACTCCTGCTTTCTCTTCTACTACTCTGGTCATGGCGTTTCAAGTGGTGTCGTTTTGTGTGATGGAAACGTCATCGACTACAAGTCTATCGTGGAATCCTTGTGTGTCTCAGCTCTGAAAGATAAGCCAAAGATCTTCATTTTCGACAGCTGTAGACACGATTCTGACATCGAAAACTACGAAGAAGTTGGTGGTGAGTGGTCCAGCGATGAAGGCATTGAAGACAAGAGTGGCATTCCTTTTCATGAGCACATTGATCTGAAGTTCCAGGAGGAGAAGAACCAGGGATATCCCCCTCCAAACACTGGCATTTATTTCTCTGCTGCTGACGGGATGTCGTGTGTTGGGTACCAAGGAATTGGAAGCATTTACACACTACAGCTCTCTCACGCGTTGCCGCAATTTTGCTATGCCCTCTCATTTTGCGAGATCATGACCCAGGTGAACGGAATGACAGTTAGAATAAGCGAAGCCTGCCTAAAGGACAGCAAAGAAAGGAACAGATGTGTTCAGCAACCAGTGTGTTACAGCACGCTAAACAAGCTGTTGATCCTTAGTGGTAAGTCCTTGAGAACTTTGTTGCATTTGTAGATGGAGAAGCAGGAAATGGAGGCATCAGCTTATGCTTCTTTCATTCTACAGCTAGTGGTCTTGCACATGCAGCTGCAGCTGGTAAGTGGTATATTTGTAGGTGTGTCTAGTCTAATTACTGTTCATAGATCTCACTGGACTGGAGGCTACTAATCAATATGTACTAATATGATTGCCATAGTAATTACTGTTATGTGGTAAACAGATGAGGATTCAGCCATGCTTTGCAGGAAATCCGTCACCCACATTTATTATTTTGTGGGTGTAATCTCATTAGAACGAGAAATCTGGTTGGCTGAGATCTGATAGGGAAAAGGTTGGGAATCACAGAAGCACAGTTGTCCTCCAATCTCATGCTGAAGTTTCTTCAGTCTAGTTGTTGCTAAGGACCAGACTAGAACAGCTTTATCTCCTCTTGCTGTGACAATAGACTCACCTTGCATGCAGTAATGTTGCAACCGTGAGAGCTAGTGTCTGCTGAAGTGGGAGGTATAGGGTGGTGTAACAGCTAGTGTTTGGCAGACTAGGAGCTGTAGGGTGGTGTGTAGCAACAGTCTCAGTTTCTGAACCATGCTGTGTTGCTACCTTTGCCCAGGTGCGTTGGCCATGATGAAACCTCTGACAACAGGTAATGTCGTTATGAATAATTCATGAATAATAATACTACTACTCATAGTTTTTCTTTGGAGTCCCATGCGCAGCAAACATCTCTGGGTGGATGTGGTACATGCTAATAATTTACAGCAAACATCTCTGAGTAGATGTGGTACATGCTAATGATTTACAGCAAACATCTCTGGGTGGATGTGGTACATGCTAATAATTTACAGCAAACATCTCTGGGTGGATGTGGTACATGCTAATGATTTACAGCAAACATCTCTGGGTGGATGTGGTACATGCTAATAATTTACAGCAAACATCTCTGGGTGGATGTGGTACATGCTAATAATTTTCATTGACAAGCCAGTGCTCAGGATAACTTTTGAGAGATGTTTTGACATAATGACAAATCTTTTTGAGAATAGCTACATTTGGTTGGAGAAGAGTGTAAATTTGTGCTATTGTCGTTAGTTTTTTTGGCTGGAGAATATATCAATAGCAGAATTTTAGTTACTAGGCTTTGTCTATTGTGAGCATTGCTTTCATGGTAGCTGCATGTTCATGCCTGACTGTATTGTGTGCATGAGATAGTAGGCCCCATCTCCCGGTCACCCCAACACAGCTCATGAGGCTTGGTATTGTCTGAAACGCATCCTGTGTAGTGGGTGACTTTGCATAGCATCTAGGCCTGCCTTTTTCTTCAGAGAGATGTGGTTCATTGATTATTCATACATGTTCTTGAAGGCCTGTAGAAATACAGTCAAGCTCAAAGCACAATTGACTAGTATGGTGCAACCACCAAACATGGAAGTGACATAACCTTACGTTGTGGTCCGAGAATGTTTCTGGATCTTGTGTCTGTAGAGATCTTTGTGCTCTTTGTACAGGTGAGGTGGAGCTTGACAAGGGTTTTGAGCAGAAGGGACGGTATCCCCCACAAAAACAGCCCCAATCTCCCGAGCGTGATACAAGAGCTGGAAGTCCAGGTGTGTACATGGGTAGAAGGGCTAACAGTAGGGTGGAAAATGAAGGAGTTCTTTTCTCCCTTTCCAGTGATGACTGACAGGGTGCAGAGGCAACGAAGAGTGTTCCACAGCAAGGAAGAAGTCCAGAGCCACCTACCTGAGCTTGGCGAGGGTGTGAGTGTCTTTATCTGCTATGCCCCAGACCCCGAGTCCCCTTACCTCAATCCACAAAGAAGGTGGGCAGAGATATGCCGAAATGAGAGATTGATAACGATTCTCACTGCTGATCTTGAACAGCATGGCTTTCATGTTGTTTCCGACCTCCATTTGGGTGACACCGAGCCCAGAAGCTGGCTGAGGTGGTACATTTCCCGGATCCACCTCTGCAATTTCATCATCCTTGTCTGCTCACCAGCTTTCAATGAACTTTTTAGCCGAGAAACCCTTCGCCAAGATGTTGTGGACCAGCGAGCACTTATGTTTCGAGCATACAGCCATGCTATTTATGATGAGATTGCACAAGATGTAACTCGGGGTAACAACACAAGCAAGTTCATCCCAGTGATTCTAGATCGAGCTTGGGAGGGAAGAGACAGTGTCCCCTCCCTCTTCAGAGGTGGATTTGTTTACAATCTGTCCGGAGCCTCTGAGCCGAGGAGGTTCATGTATGACAACAAGAACGGGGGATTCGAGAGGCTTGTGTGTCGAATGGCTGGTATTAACAGAGTTGAGCTGGACAAACCAAGGGATAGGATGTTGCACATGCTGCCAAAACCTGATGAAAGAGGTAAGTTTTTAAATTCTAGGAAAATAAGCAAACCCATACAATGTTACCATCAAAAGTCTGTGGTATTCCATGTTGACTGTTGTTGAATCACTACAGCCAACCCAGCATACTTCCTGACAGCATATGGCTTCAATCAAAGAGCTGCCGTTTCATATACATATACACAGTTTACTGTTTTGCTTGCTGGAGTGTGCACATGTAATGTTTCTCATGTAATATCAAGTGTACATGACTTGATTAGCTAACCTTTGGAAAGAAATTTAGAGGAAGAGATCCAAGCTCTTTTTTGAAGCAATTTAGGAGCTTTGAAGTTCAGCAAGAAACCTGACCTTGCGACACTCAGACACCTGTGGTTGAGTCTGCGGTTGAGAATGTTTTGGACAAGTTGTTTTGATCTTTGTCTTGCAAGGGCTGGTAACCAGCCTTGTTCTGAAATTGAAGCTGAGGGACTTTTTCTAACAACCTCAAAGAAAGCTGTAGTAAGGTGTCAATGTGTAACACGAGAAATTTAATTTTAATGGTAGAATTTAAATGCATATTTGTTTCTTTTCCATAAATTTTTTTTCCTTTGCCCTGTTAGGTCCGGCAGGGTTTGAGAACCCTGAGAAATTCCTTCAGGCAATGTCAAAGCCCCGCCCTGGCTACAAGACTGTGCCTTCTAGCATTGGACAGCCAACTGCTTATCAACCGGCCCCTTCCCCCTGGGATACTTGGAAGCAGAACACACCAAGATACCAACCAATGCCTTCCAGTTACCAGCAGCAGTACTTAGCTGCCACAGTGCCCAATCAAACTAGGGTAAGCATGTGCCTACATGTCTAGCAACTGTTAGAATTAAACCATAATTATCGTTCTTGCAGGTGGTTCCCCTTGCTCAGAAGATGCCCTATCCCCAGCCCCACCCCCCTACTGCTGCAGCTACATCAGCCCCACCCCCGGCTATTCAATCACAACCCAGCTATGATCCCACCCTCTTACCAAATAAGCCTCCACAGCGAAGTGTAATCCTTTGGCTCTCGGAAAAGATTGTCAAGTGGAAGTTTATTGCAAGATTTCTGGGGTTGGAAGACTTTGAAATTGACCGAATTGTGGAGGAAAATCCACGTGACATTAAGGAGCAGTGCTACCAGATGTTCTGCAAGTGGGAGCAGCAAATGCCAAACAAATACAGCTACCAAACTCTTGGAAAAGTTTTGCTAGATAGTGAGAAGAACAAAAGACTATTTGCTGACTTTGTAAAGGAAGTTAACAAAGCCGAGGCGAATGAATAATCTTTGAGGGTGTGTGGTTCATATAATGTTTTGTCATTCTTTTCTCAATAACACCTGGTAAACAAGAGCTCTTGTTGGTAAATGTAGCAATTTTCTATTCTGTAACAATTTCTACTCTGTAGCATTCTGGTATTTTAATCTTCATCTCCAACGCAAAGCACCCTTTGTTCTACATGCTTTGCACCTCGGCGTCTTTGTGTTCCCAGAGCAGGTGCTCCTCCTCCCCATCCTCTGTGATGTAGTACTCCTGGCCCATGAAGCAGTACCTGAAGAACGCAAGCATCTTCCTCACTCCAACCACCTGTGCTGTAATCTCCTCCACATAGTCCTGCAATTAAAATGTAAAGCTTTGTCTAAACATCCAAAGTTCTCAAAGGAACCGACTGCACGGGAACTGGTCTTTCCATAATGCTTCATAGTGGGGCAAACCTGAGCAAGTAGTTGTTTGAGCAACAATTTTTATAGCCTAGGTGTACTGAACCTTCTGGTAGTTTAAAGTATGCATTCTGAAAACATGCATGTAACTATTCAACTCGAGTCTTGACAGGCATGCACTAGTACTATGTTTTCGTGTATGCTGTAAACAACAGTTATACACAGTGGCAGCCCTAGCCTGGCCTCAGGTCATAATATGCTGTCTGACCTCCAGTGACCTGCTAGTGTGGTCATTTATATGCCTGGTGTAATGCAACTCCATTGACTGTGTATAGGGTAGCTATAGACATTTGCTTACTTGGAACAAGATGTCCCTCACTTCTGGGCTAAGGGCTTCAAAATGGCTCCCCACTACTGCCATGTCCAGCTTTGCATAGCCATGCACATGGATGCAGGTGGGGATCTCTCCACTGACTGCTGATCTGCATATGTTTGGGTCGTCCTCACAGGGTGGAAACAGATACTCCAGACCTGAAAACCGGTTGGCTATCAGCTTTGCAAAGAACTCGGTAGTTTTGTTGAAACCATACAAATCATAAACCATCATATCTAGGTAGAGTCTGAGAGCAAACATTTGCCCTGTGGTGTGTGTGTTCGGAAGAGAATGAGTGTGTGCATGTTATAACAATTCCACTTCTTTGTCTTTCAATAGTTGCCACTAACCAATTTCTATAAACGATCTGATTACACCCCAAGATGTGGAAGCATCTTAGGGTGCTTAATTTTAGTACCTACCTCGTGTCTCTGCAAGCAGGTCGAACTTGTGGTCATGTCGGTAAATGGAGTTCATGTGATCATAGAGATCGTGATCATGTGACCACGTTGACAGAGAAACTGAGGGTGTAAGTGTCTCAACATAGTGCCAGGTGTATGGAGGCACAAAGAGAACATCCCCAGGCCCTAGTTCGATCTGAACAGCTCTGGTTTTGGCAAACTGGGGAAAACGTGAAAGGTCAGGAGCTCTGAAGTTTACTCTCGATTTGTGCCACATGGGGTGGATTCGTGGAAAGACGTACATAAGTTCATGTTGAGAAGGACTCCAAAGAGTGAAATGTTTCTTCCCAAAAAGTTGAACAAAGAAGTTGAAATCTTGGTCGAAGTGGCCGTGTGTGATCATCCCTGCGGATGAAATCCATATAAACTGCTTCTTTGCTTCGTAGTCTTTGTCTGTGTTGTACAGCAGCTGATCTGGCATGACGTCTGGTCGTAGAGCATCAGGCAGTGAGCCAAAATAATAATGTCCCTTGTAACCATCAAAACACTTTTCTGGGTCCTGAATGCAATCAAAGAACACCCCAGTTGTCATATTTGCAGAGACAAAAGGCACAGAGATGTTGAGCTTCAGAGGAGCTCGTCTGTCTGGGTCAAAGGTGACAAAAGTGTTGGTACATTTTACTGCTTCAAGTGTTTCATGGCCCATGTTCTCAGCCAAGTAGGAAAGGTTCAACTTTGTC